>JAHKKF010531613.1:0-12983 GCA_019740295.1 Labeo calbasu | reverse complement strand
TGTCAATGATTGTCTTCTGGACAACTGTCAGATCAGCAGTCTTCCCCATGATTGTGTAGCCTAGTGAACCAAACTGAGAGACCATTTTGAAGACTCAGAAAACCTTTGCAGGTGTTTTGAGTTGATTAGCTGATTGGCATGTCACCATATTCTAATTTGTTGAGATGGTGGGTTTTTGTTAAAAATCATCACAATTAAAAGAACCAAAGACTTAAACTACTTCAGTCTGTGTGCACTGAATTTATTTAATACAGGAGTTTCACAATTTGAGTTGAATTACTGAAATAAATGAACTTTTCCACGACATTCTAATTTATTGAGATGCACCTGTATATAATGCTGAAAATATTGTATACCCTGCTGAAAAATCCAGCATTGCTGGTAACCAGCATAAGGCATGTTTTGCATGCTGGGACCAGTGTGGTGGTTGCTGATTTGTTGGATCCCAGTATGGGATGCTGGTTGCTGATTTGTTGGATCCCAGTATGGAATGTTGGTCGCAGGTTTGCTGGTCCCCAAGGTATGTTTTGCATGCTGGCACCAGCATTTGTTGGCTTTTAGGTGCTGGTATGATCTCAGCAAGACTGCAACAAAACTTGTGTATGTTGTTGTAGTTAAAAAACAAGACAATTTTCCAAATTAATTTTAATAAATTATTTAATAAAGAAATTTGGACATATGGGACTTCCCAGATAAGAATGAAACAAGGTTTGAACTTTCATTATCAAGTTGTTATTAATTCCCATTGAAAGAATCTGAACAAAATAAGATTCTTGTCTGATGGGGGCAATAGATCTCTGGTACCATTACATCGTCTGGGTCAGCATCTGAATTTTGTTTATGGAAAAGTTGCTCCAATCTCTATGGAAATGTATATCCATGAATGTGTTAGTTGCTAGAAACTGTTTTCAGTCATAATTATTTGCATGTATTAGGTTTTGTATATTTAGGCATTATTAAAGACTACTTATTAAAGACTACTGTTTGTCAAAGTTTGACATTCATTTTTATTGGCACAGTGTAATGGTTTTGGGCTGAAATATTAATATTAATACTTAATTTTGGTCATGCTATTTTACGTGGCACCAGCCAAGGAGTTCCACCTTGACAATAAAGAACAATTATGAAAGATTGTTAAATACGAATTACGTTTAAATTATAGGAAGTTGTAGCCAATTCTAAAGGATTTATGAGATATAATTAACTTAGAGCCTTTTCACTGTATTGTCAACACAAGAAAAACACAAGTGTAATAAAAGGAGTTTTATTAACAAAGGGATAGACAACAGTAACATACATTGACAAAACACTCTTGGAAAGAGTGATATATTTACGTTCTACATCTGGGCAGCAACTTCTTCCACTTTTGACCTGGGCCACATTGCAGTGGGAAGCAAGGAGTTTAATCCGTTTCAGTCTTGAACCCAAAGCACTGGTGAACTCCTGACCACCGAGAAGGCCTTCTGGTCTGGAATACGCAAACAGGAGCCTTGAAGGTGAAAGCCCTAAAGTCTGTACAGAAGATCTGGACTGGACCACAGACGATTCCGAAGTCATTGCAGCAGATCCTGGCAGTTTGGAACTTGCAAGCAAAGGACTGCTAAAGAGAAGATTCTGAAGTCGTTGCAGAACATGAGGAGGGCACTAAGCTTGTGGCACTAAGCAAAAGAGAAGTATCTTGTGTTTTGTGTTTACAAGTTCATGTCTTGAACTACCGACCTTGTTACGGTGCTAATAAATAGAGTTTTCACTATATTTTGGATATTAGTATCCATTGCAGAGTTGATGTTATACAGCTCGTTCAAATGAATCGATGGCCGACTCAGTGTTTAGCCGTAGAACAGTGATTCTGTTCAAATTCCCCATAAAGTCTTAAATAATTCCCTTTGAGCTAAATTGACCTGTTTCCCTTACAACACTAATAAAGAGATGATCGGATGATAACAAATTATTTGTAACTCTGATGAGTGCAGTTTCAGTACTATGAAATTGTCTAGATGGATGGATGCAATAAAAACAGGACTGGAGCATGTATAGTGGAGCAAGAAGTGAAATGGATTGACTAACAAATTGTCAGTATAAATAACTTCACTTCAAGTTTGCATTTAATATGACGTGTGAGGAGTAACACATAACATGAATATAAGATGCAGAAAATTGTGCACATTCAAATTATGAACACAATAATTTGCAATATGGTTTACTCTACAAAATAAAGAAAGCTGTAAGGAGTAAAGGCCATTACATTCAATTTCCATGTCTTGTTAAATGCAAAAAATCAATATCATTTTTTATTAGGAAGTATATAATGCAGGTCCAGAACATGGCTGTCAAGAAGATGGTCACTGAGAGTCCACTGTGCCTAGTGCTGACCCAGCCTACACTGCAGAGCCTGCCACAGCCTGTGGAGAGCAGAACTAATGGGTCAGACAGCCCTGAAAGTAGTACTGCTGTAGTTTTTATTGCTGTGAGACATGGAAATCCACCTGTGTAGTGATTATAAAGTACAAGTTAAAGTATAAATTCCAAGAACATTTCCTAGTTACTTTAAAATGGGCTTTAATGCTTCAGATACCAAAATCACATTGTCTGTGTTTTGACAGCATTAACAATATGTGTGTGTGTTTCTTGCATTATCTGTGTTGCGTCATCATTTGTTTTTTTGTGTTTTTCTCCGGTTTTAGCAAAATTATGTAACATTTTGGGGCAAATATGCAAAATAGTAAACCAAAACTTGACGCTAAAATTGCAAATATCTGCACAGCTACAGTGAATTTTCCAGGAGAACTGACATAAGCTGGGATAAATGTGAGCCAGACTGCACAGAATATGAGCATACTGAATGTGATGAACTTGGCTTCATTGAAATTATCAGGCAGTTTACGAGCAAAAAAAGCTAAAACAAAACACAAGATTGATAGCAGCCCAGTATAACCCAAAACAGTCCAGAATCCAAGAGCTGAACCTAAATTACATTCTAGAATGATCTTTTCTCTATAATAGCTCAAATTCATATATGGGAAAGGAGGGGATACCGTTAACCAAAGCACACATATAAGCACCTGTATTAATGTTAAGGAAACAACACTGAGTCTCTGTTGAAGAGGCCCAAACCATTTCATGACATTACTTCCTGGAAGTGTAGCCCTGAAAGCCATTAAGACAACTACTGTTTTCCCCAGAACACAGGAGATACAGAGAACAAAAGTAATCCCAAATGCTGTGTGACGCAACATACAGGACCACTCAGTGGGCCGACCAATGAAAGTAAGTGAACAGACAAAACACAGTGAGAGTGAGAAGAGCAACAAGAAGCTCAGCTCGGAGTTGTTAGCTCTGACAATAGGTGTTTCTTTATGAAGATAAAAGAGAAAAGATACAATTGCTGTTAATAACACCCCAATGAAGGAAAAAATACAAAGCACCATCCCCATGATTTCTGTATAGGAAAGGAATTCAACTACTTTTAATACACATCTGTCTCTGCTTTCATTCGACCAGTACTCCAAATCACAAGGAAAGCAGTCACTAGAATCTGTGAAGGAATTTCAAGAACAGATTATATAAATAGTAAATGAATAACACTGTCATGAGAGTTATCAGTACTATTTTACCTGTGCCATTACTGATTTCTCCCTCTGCACATGGAATACAATCATAACAGCAGACAGGTCGCCCCTTTTGAACAGCCTTCCTAGTGCCAGGGAGGCAGCTCTCACTGCACACGGACACAGGCAACTATGGAAAAAATACATTTTCAAATAAGACCAAATGATGATTTGATTTTTTTAATTATTTGCTTGACTTCATGTAATTATTTTCCAGCTTTTGCACCACTCTACTTTCATATATTTTCAGGCATATCATGTTTCTCAATGGCTATCCTTCTCATAATTAACACCTATTTGACATGCCTTCAATGTTATGTGTATATAGTATGAATGTACCGTTCCACTGTTTCCTGCCCATAGCATGTGTTCCTGATTGACTTGAAGACGCTGCTCTGAAGACAGTGAGCTGTCATAGAAGCCCACATGCTTAAACTGCATACTTCCATCCTCAGCAGACTGCCAATTCACCAGATCATATCTCGCTACTGGATCACCACTTGCATCAAAGAAGATTTTCTCACCTGTTTTAACAGTGAAGCTCACATCTTTCATATATTCCAGTGTCTGAGTAAAATTGAAAATGAAAATGACAAACATTATTAATTTCAGTATGTTTTTTGGTTACACTTTA
This sequence comes from Labeo calbasu, assembly GCA_019740295.1. NCBI lineage: Eukaryota > Metazoa > Chordata > Actinopteri > Cypriniformes > Cyprinidae > Labeo > Labeo calbasu. The sequence continues at coordinate 8,741 of JAHKKF010531613.1, read as the reverse complement.
TTTTAAGGTGTCATTGTTAGAGTTTAATTATATATTTAAATATTGAATAATATGAATCAGTGACAATGAACACAAATTTCCAACAATGTATGGAGTCAGAGTTATGATTGGGATTGCGTCTGAATATGCATATGCACTATAACAAAGTTTTACCAGTAAGATTTTTTATGTCTTTATTTACTTATTTCTACTCTTTGTGCTCCTACATACCTTTTGTGGTGTGGGCCGTTCTCCTTTGCTGGTGTTGATGGAGGATCTGAAATCATTTAATACATTATGTAGCGTGTGTGCGACAGCATATACAGCCGTATACACCTTATTTACTATTCGTAGCTCTGATACATCAGTATATTCATTTTGCAGCTCTGCAAGTCTCTCTGAGCCAGTACAGCCACCACTGCCACTGTTCCTGAAAGAGCAGAGAAAAACTGTTTCCCAGAATTCTTTTAAAAGTTCATTGTTTGGTTCTTGATGAGGGTGCACATTTAGTAGGAACTCTCGCAGGCCCGCAATTTTGGCATTTGCTATAGCAAAACCCACAGCTCCAGAAAGAAAACTGTATTCCTTTGTTTCTGCCAGATTTTGAGAAGTGATCCAGGATTCACTGCCAATCCATTGTATCCCTGTTATGTTGTGTTGTGCAATTACTTTCAGAAGAAGGACAAAATCTCCGAATGCCATAAATGCCAGCACCACTCTGGCGGTGCCCTTTTTTATCACTTGTAGTGTCTTCAGAAACTGCTCTTCTGGATCAGTTTTAAATACGGCCTCTGAGTACTCAATGCAGATTCCTTCTTGTTTTGCAGCCTCCTCAAATGCTGCGATACCATTGTTACCATAGTCACTACGACTCCTGACTGTCCCAATCCAAGTCCAGCCAAAGTGCTTGACAAGCTGGGCCAGAGCTCTGCTTTGGTAATAATCACTGGGTATTGTTCTGAAGAAGGATCGATATCTTTTTTTGTTACTCAGACATGCACATGTGGCAAAATGACTCATCTACAAAATAGAAAAGAAAAGAAAAGAAAAGAAAAGAAAAGAAAAGAAAAGAAAAGAAAAGAAAAGAAGAGAAAATAAAAGAAACAATTATTATGTTAAGTGCACGCACAGATATTTTCCATATACCTTTTCATTTTCCATTTTTACTCTGTCTATTATGTTAAAAGCTTAATTTTACTAAACAGACTGCATTTTTTTCGAGTTGGTTAAATATGACACAAAGTAAGAATATTTTTTACATCATATAATGTACTTATTCAACATGATAACAAGCTCTTACAACAGGTAAGCTGAATGGACCGACTAAAGATGCCAAGCCAACGGTGGGAGAGGAGTTTGACTCTCCAACTATAGCATAAACAGCTGGTGGTCTAGAGCAGGACGTATCACTCAGTGTCTCTTCATAACCGTTCATCAAAGCCATGCCTGAGAAGATAGCCTGAGTTATTGAACCACAGGAGTCATATATTTTATAACCCAAAGAAACACCAGGCAGCAGCTGTGTGCTGTTATTAATCTCCTCAATAGCGAAAATCAGAGTCTGAACAAATTTAAATTCACGTAAGTTCAAGCTGTGAAAACAAAGCATCACTTGAATGTTACAATGTGTTGAAAAGAGTCATCACGTATTATTATTTAGAATTTTATTATTCTTAATTACAGGTTTTACAGTGTCATTATCATACAGACCTTCCGCATGTTGTTGGCTCTGGTTTGGAAGTGAAATTATGGATCTTCAAAAGAGCACTTTTGTGGAGTGAGAAAATTGCTCCTATGTTGATGTCTCTATCTTCAGAAACCTGAGGGAGGGCAGACTGACCAAGCAGTCTACAGACTTGTGCTGAGACTGGTACACAGATGCCATGCACTACCAGCAACAGTAGCAACAGTGACACAGTGCTCTTAGCCATGTCAATGTGTATGTAGGGCAGGAACCTCTGAGGAAGAACAAAGGTAGTCCTGGCTTTTATCATATATTAAAACGCCCTTTGGGGTTAGGATAATAATTCTAGACTGAATTTGGGCTGTCAGTTAAAATTTAATACACGTCTATCCATAGCCCAAGAACAGACTCCATCCATCCAAACAAACAAATATAAAGCTTTTATTACAGTTTTTCTGAAACGCTAAAACACATTTTTTGAAACCATCATTCATTTTCTCTAAACCTTAAACACAAATCCAAATGTTCAAACTAAATTCACGAAACCCCTGACTATTCTGGCAAAATCAAACAATTGCTTTAAAATCATTTCACCTGTACTCAAAATCAAACAAAGCTTTCAAATCATACACACATTAGTCAATACTATGCGCACTACAGATCATTCATTAGACACTACATAAAAAATATACATAAAGATACACACAGTCAAAAGAAATCACACCTAAGTTTGGTGAATATACTGAAAAAAAATAAAAAAATAAACACATATGTATATATATATATATATATATATTGCATATTGGCAGATGCACCCATGCCTTCTGTGCACTTTGAACTGGCTTATATTTTGTATATTTAAATATTTCGAAACAAGTGTGAAGCATTTTGAATTATTGTGTGCAAACGATGACAGCTGTGCTGCAGTTGTGCTTAACTTTTGATTTCTTGTGTTTAGGGTTTTGCATCACAAGTTCATCACAGAGCAAATTGTGTCTTAATGAGTGAGAATGTGTTTACAGTTTTGCAAAAACAGTGCATGAGATCTGCAAATAGTGTCGAAACTGCCTAAACTTGTTTAAGGTTTTGCAGAAAGAGTGATTTATTTGACAAATTGTTTTAGGCTATTGAGAATTTATTTTAGAGTGTGGGGTTTAGTGTTTTAGCAAATGTAAAACTTTGACAACTTAAGACAATACAAAATTATACAAATATGAAATAATTAATGACAAAATAAAATATTACAAATACAATACACTTACATGTAAAGATTATGATAAAAATATGGAAATTTTTAACAACCTTAAGATAATAAAAAAAATGAACAAAATATTTTAAATAACTTAATTTTTAAATAACTTTTAAATAAGATATTTAAAAATAATAAATCTAAGAGCATGACTTGAAAATACAGACTACTAGTAATTTTTATTGAGCAAAGTCCTAGAACTGGGGAAGTGAACAACACCAGTCTCTGAGCCCGCCACACTCTACTCTGCTCTCCTCCTTCACATTACAAGACCCTCCTTTTCAGAGGACGCAACACCAAAATAAAAGTCCTTGACAGAAACATGCAAAAATAGAATACAACGAATATTAAACAAACAACTTCACATTAGTTACCCTGTGGGAAAAGAAACGTCCACGTTTTCAACATACAAAAAGTAACAATGTCCTTAAACCGGACAAAACAATGTACAGATTATTTTTGCAATATAACCCAAATTTACAATAAACACAATACATGGTGTGTATGTGGACTGCAGCAAAGGTTCTAAAACAAAGAACTTATTTTTTTTTTTTTTTTTTTTTTTTTTACTTCACAACATAATCTTTAAACCTTGCAGGCAATTTGACAGGCCTGCGACCTAACTCCAACTAGGCACCTCACCAGTAAAGACAACAGAAGGCAAGTTCTTCTGGACAGCAAGTGTAGAGGAATTAGAAGTACTAGTGGGTACTTCCCTTTCAACAGGCTGTACTATGGGAGATGATGCATCCGAGACTGTTAGTCCAAGCTGACAGGTGGAAGACAGGTAAGGTTTAAGACGGTTATGATGTACCACTTGCCCTGTCTTCGCAGGAATTCCTTTTGGCTGAATAGCATACAGTACAGAATGATCATCATTAGACTGAACATTTTCTGTTACAATGTAGGATCCTTTCCAACGTGGGGCCAGTTTACATCGGGAATAAGCAGGACCATTCAACCAAACCAAGTTTTCATCAATGTATGTAGTATATTTGACCTTTTTGTCATATTGAGCTTTTTGCTGCTCATGAACATGTTCCTGATTCTCCTGATGGAACTTGAAAGCAAACTGCAATTTCCTGTAGACAGATGGAGCATACTCTGCCCTTAGATTTTTATATGATGATATGTTAGGATGTGGGATCTGCAGATATTAAACAGATTCTTAAATTTGTAATCCCACAGTCCCCCCTTTGAGAGTTCTAATAACTCATAATACAAATTTAAAACTCCATAAGTCCACTCTATAGCCTACATTTGTTAACATAAGTCCCCTCTTGCAGTCATGTAACTTGAAAAAGTTACAGGCACATAAAGCTTATTCTGTGTTTTGTCTTTGATATACATAGATGTATAAGTTAATTTCAAAACATGTATACAACAAATAGTAGTAATGTTGTATAAACTACACGATGACACTGAAATCATGTAACCTAAGAGTGCTAAAAGTCAATGAAGCATGAATAGTCATGAAGTCTTTAGTCTGTTTCCACTGGAATCCATGTCCAGTGCAGAGTAGCTCAGAAGACTCTTCATCCCTCATTAGGCTTGTTCATGGATATCTCAGGTGATGCTTAACTCCAGGATGCTGCTTTTGAAGACATCATGGCATATTCACATACCTGTAACAAACGAAAACAAAGAAACAGCAGATCAGCAGTGTTCATTCATAGACATTTTTTTCATACAGCTGTTGATTGTATAGTGGTTTTACTTATTACAATAAGCTTCTGGTGATCGTATAGTGTTTTTTTTTTTTTTTTTTTCTTAACCTAGTCTTAATTTGACACCTATGGACCAGTGAGGTAGGGACAAACTACTGAGAGGGGAAAAAACCTATGAGGAAATCTTCACCACAGGGTTGGTCCCCGAGGCCTGTTGCACGTCGGTTCTTCCATGGGCTCCTCACTGGTCTGTGTGTGTCCTAGTCTGTCCCTGTAGTTGGTGAGTGAACTTAACTGTGCAATCACTCCATCCTCTAATGAAACATCAGTCATAGCAAACATCATAACCCATAGAGGATGGATGAGTGACTGGAGTGCGCTGTAGTATTGTTTTTGGCTGTAAGTGATCTTAACCAGAGTCCCCCAGTGGGAGGAAGTCAACTTCCTTTTGTTCTGTTTACAAAAAATCTTTTCATCTTTGTTGTAGATTACTGGGGTAATTAAGAACTCACAACCTTAACAGTTAGCACCTCAGCAAGCTGCCCCACGAGTTTGGTGTAGTGGGGAGGGTCTGTTTCAGAGTTGCAAGCAGACTGAGTAGGAGCTGATTTACACTGTTCATTTCTCTTACATACTTTTTGTTTTTCCTACACTCTTTCATCCAGTGTCCAAGTTTACCACAATAATGACAACTGCCCTCCCTCTTAGGACATTTACTTTTCTGTTGGTTCTTTGTGTTAACCTGAAAGGATGCTGCTGCAATCTTTACTCTGGCTTTAACATCAGAGTCTCTTTCCCAAGTAGCTAAGCAGTCTAGGTTACTTCTGAGAATTCTGTTAGACCAAGCTAGATCTAGGAATGACAATGCTTTTCTGTACTCGGCTAAAAGTCCATCTGACCAGATGCGGACTAGGGGTCCCTTGTCATCTAGCACACTTTCAGGATCATCAACTATTCCACTGTAAGTTACAGCTGTCTGACAGAACCTTTCAGTGTATTCATTCACAGTTTCTTCTTTCTTTTGCATACAGTTAGTGATTCTGGACCAGTCTATTTTGGGTCCCATGATATTCTTTAGAATTTTCAAAACACCTTCTCTCAAATCCCCTTTACTGGCATGTTGTAGTTCAGAAGTAACAGCAGACTCAAAACTGTTGAATTCAGATTCAGTTAGAATTTGTGACATCAGCTGTGTGACTTCTGATAATGACATGTCGTAGAGATGCATTTTGCTAGTCAATGCTCTTCTAAATTCAGAAAAATGTGTGCGTGCTGAGGGTAAGCTCTGGGATAGTCTCTCTATATCTTTAGGTCCTAGCGCTGTATGGACTGCTTGTAACTGGAGTATGGGGGTGGCAGATGGAACGGTTTTAACTCCTTCTACCCTACTCTGAGCCCTTTGTCTTGCTCCACATACTTCAACTAAAACTGCATCTGTCTCTATCTCTATCCTTCTAGTATTGCATTTCTCCTCTTGTCTACACAAAGACTGTACGTCAGGATAGCTTTCATCTGACTGCTGGTTCTTGTGTTATAGCTAAACTAAACTCTCTGTGGCACCAGATAATGCCTTTAATGTTTTTCTTTCTGATACATGCTCCAAGTACCTTTTTGCATTCTTCAACTGACCATACTTTTTTTTCTGAATCAATACCAAATTTCTTTGTTAAATCCATTCTGACTGACTCTGTCACTACTGAGTTCATGTGCTCTCCTAACAATGATTTGAACTTATTGTCTGTCCACAAAGGGGTAGCTAGTCCACCTTTCTCAGTTGTTGGAATCAACCTAGCATTTCTTCTCAACATTTTGTTATGTTTTTCTGATACAACAATACACTTCTAACACCTCCCTGGCAAGCAGAGGATAAATTTGTTAACACAGAACAACTGTTGTTAACCTTCTCTGGCAAAGCAGAGGAAAATCTAGTTAATACACATTATCATGTAAACAGCCTTCTCTGGCAACGCAGAGGATAACCAACTTGCTAACACACTGTAATAGCTGTTAACCTTCTCTGACAAAAACAGAGGATAAACCTTCCCTTCGCCAGCGAAGTAGAGGTAAACTAGTCTGTTAACCAAACCCTGCAGCTGTTTGTTAACACTTCTCTGACGGCGCAGAGGCTAACCACATGTACTGGTCTGTAGTGGTTCTTTGAATAGAGTAACACTCACCCAATTGTTGTTGAGCAAAAAAGGTTTCTGGAATTCAGTCTCAAAACTGTTGAATTCAGATTCAGTTAGAATTTGTGACATCAGCCGTGTGACTTCTGATAACGACATGTCGTAGAGACGCATTTTGCTGGAACGATGTCTGGCGAGAAGCTCTATCCGGGTCACGGCACCAAAACTGTTGTAACATTTTTCTTAGAGACCAGGAGACGTTTTGGATATCTTGAAGCAGAAGTTTCTCATTATTGAGATACTAGCTGTGCGTCGCTGCAGTCATCAAAAGTCGTCTAACTAAGGCAGTGATACATTGTAGTTTATATACATTTAGTAGGTGGGCCTTAGAGATATTGACACAGTACTCAGAGGTGACATCCTCTGATCAGATCAAGAACAGAGGATGCAGGACGTTACCCTTCCCCCAACTGTAACACCTCAGCAGACCTATCCAAATAATCATAATAACATCACCAAATGGTTTGAGCACCGTAGTTGCGGGAACTAAGACTCTATCAACATCACAAGGATAAGTCACGAGAACTAAAACTTTGCAAACAGATGCCATTATGTTTACATTAAATGCCCAATACAATGTAGATCACCTTAGATTTTTATATGATATTATGTTGGGATGTGGGATCTGCAGATATTAAACAGATCCTTAAATTTGCAATCCCACACGGCAGTGGCACTGGAAGCTTTATGTCCATGAACGAGGAAGAAAGGGGTGTATCCGGTGCTGCTGTGTACAATAGTTTTATAAGACAACTGGACTGCCCTTAACATAGTATCCTATGGCTCTGTTTGCTGGTACAGACATTTGCTCAACTGGTCTTTCAGGGTGTGACTGAATCTTTTGATTAAACCATCTCCCTCAGGATGATAAGGAGAAGTCCTGGTTTTGGTGACACCCAACTTAGAACGCAACTCCTTGATTAAGTCTGCCTCAAACTGACAGCCTTGATCTGTATGAAGGCATTCAGGAACACGATGCTCCATTTCATACTGTTCAAAAATACATTGTGCAACCGTTACAGCTCTTTGGTCTTTCATAGGGTACAAATTCACATACTTTGTAAAATAGTCTTGGAGAACAAGGACATATTTATGGCCTGATGGTGACACAGGAAGCTCGGTAATGTCAGCTGCCACTTTTTCAAAAAGACGACTGGCATGAATAGTCTGGAGAGGAGCTACCCGATGTGGGGCTGGCATAGATCTTGACTGACATGGGACACACTGTTGGCAGTAGTTCTCTATGTTTCTAGCCATGTATGGTCAGTAGAAATGCTCTCTAGCTCTTGCAAGTGTCTTTTTATGACCAAGGTGACCTACAGTGAAATGTCCATGTAAAAACTGTAACACCTGGGGGACAGCTTTGCTGGGAATGACTGCATGAAGAGTAGGTGGCTCTTTTGGTTTGTTACAGGCAAAATGGTAGATTTTTCCATCCTGCAAGTGCAGTCTATCAAACTGTCATCAGTATACTCAGTATGTTTCTTCGTCAGACTGTGTCTCTATAGCAGTCTCTATAGCATGATATTTAGGTGAAAGGGTCTTTATTTCTCAGCACATAGAGACCCTTTCACCTAGATATCATGCTATAGAGACTGTGTCTGTTCCCCGAGCTAGACAATACAAAAGACGTTCAAACCAATTTAAGAGTGACAATCTAATCAACGTTCAACAAATAAAAAAATGTACATAATACAGAGAAACAAATGATAAAACTTGGCCTAGTGAATATCAGGTCCCTCTCTACAAAAGCGCTTTTTGTAAATGATATGATCATTGATCATAACCTAGATTTGCTATGTTTGACAGAAACCTGGCTAAAACCAGATGATTACATTATCTTAAACGAGTCTACCCCTCATTACTGTTATAAACATAAGCCACGTCTAAAAGGTAAAGGGGGAGGTGTTTCTACAATTTATAGCAATATTTTCAGTGTTTCTCAGAGAGTGGGCTTCAAGTATAACTCGTTTGAA
>JAHKKF010531610.1:1411-13519 GCA_019740295.1 Labeo calbasu | reverse complement strand
GAAGGGCATCTGGATGTGGTGTGTACCTCACCCCACTAAAACAGGAACCACTCTGGTGCTGCTGGACACCGAGGGACTCGGGGACGTGGACAAGGTGAGCCTGAAAGTATAGTCTGAAAAAAATATAGGAATCACTGATGAGAAAATGTCTTCACACTTATTTTCTATTTGTCTATGGTGTATTTTTTATATATACTTATATATATATATATATATATATATATATATATCCAAATGATCAGAAATAAGTCCAGGCAATTTAACAGAAGAATAAAAAGTGTTAGTTGATCTACATCTACATTAACTTAATGAGATATATAGAAAAGCTGAAGGTCCATTTGTTCATTCAAGGATAAAATGGCTTGAAAAGAGTGAACAAAATTAGCACTATTTCTATAAAAGAGTGATGTCATTTCATAATGCTTAACTAATGCACAAATAATCATAAGTTAATGTATAATTTGTGAAGAACAAAACCATTTATGATTATTACATCAGCAACTAATGAACATTTGATATCATTCATAGATGATATCTTACCACAATGGTCAAAGTTATGTACTTCAACTTCCAGTTGCCTTCTTTAATTAATCATTAGCTAATGATTTGCAAGGTATCATTATGTTATGACTTTACTAGTTGAGGCACAGAACTATTAACTAATTATTAAGTAATATATCATTGTGGTTATGGATTTTTAATTAGTTAGTTTGTCATATTTGCCTCATAATATTGTGATGATACCTTTGAAAATCATTAACTAATGATTAATTAAAGCCTGAACCAACTCAGAGAAAGGGTATGATGCTGGCAGCTCGTAACCTATACCATACAGGATTTTAGAAAAGTGTGCAAGACACCTAGTGTGCACACTTACCACCATGTGGATTTCAGAAAGTGCACAGAAGCTCGGTGTGTGCACTTACCATAGCAAAACAATATGAACCCTAATAAATACATGATTCTAATCACACAATAAGAATTCCCATTGGGTCTCTATAACAGGAATGTTGTTGTTGTTGTTATTATTTTTAATTGTAATAACCTCCATCTGCTCCGTGGGCACTGCAGTAAAAATGTGTACACAGTGTGTTTGTTTGTTCACTTTCTGCGTTTGTGCGCTTGGATGGGTGAAATGCAGTATGGGACACCATACTTGGCCACACATCATGTCACTCACTTACTTAGAAAACCCCAAAAAGGCTGATAATAGGTGATGATGATGATATGTCCAAAACTACTGTTTTTTGGTCTATTTCAGTATTAAGGTTTCTTGTTTTCAACACTGATAGCTGCATACAACTGGTATGCAAAGTAGTGACAGTACTAATTAGAATAGATATTAAATCTTTCGAACATTAAAACTTAAGATGGTATTGTTCACAGACAGGAGTTGAGCATTTTCAATTCTTAACCATTGATTAATCCAGAGAAGTATGGACTTCATATTCGCAGCTCAGTAATAGAACAGAAAATTAGGAAAGGCCAAACTACCCAAATGCCTTGGTATACCTTTCCGAATCTTTAACGTCTTGCCATTGAGAAATAGAACTATCTAGTGTAACAAAGACTTAAGGGAATTAGAAGGTCAGTTATTGTCTTTAGGCTGTCAGGAATGTATGAATGTATGCATGTCATTCTTGCAATGTCCATTTTTGCCAAATAATCGTGTCTTATCTGTCTCAGGGGGACTCAAAGCATGATACCAAGATCTTTTCACTGTCTGTCCTTCTGAGTAGCACTCTAGTGCTGAACAGCCAAGGGACGATCGACAACAGAGCTATTGAGGAACTGCAGTATCCTTCCACTCCTAAAATGTCACACACACACACACACACACACACACACACACACAGGTTTGTTTTTGTAAATTGTGGGGACATTTCATAGGTGTAATTGTTTTTATACTGTACAAACCATATTTTCTATCACCCTACACCAACTCTACACCTAAACCTAGCCCTCACAGGAAACTGTGTACGTTTTTACTTTAAAAAAAAAAATGAAAATGGGGACATGGGGCAATGTCCTCATAAGTCACCCTTTCCTTGTAATACCTATGTTTTGCCCATGTCATTATACAATTGTTTTGTCCTGATATGTCACAAAAACATGCGCAGACACACAAACAGTTTAGACTAGGGCTGCACACTACTGAAATCACAATATTGTTTAGTGTGATTATGAAATTGCAAAGGCTGTGATTTAACTAAAATACATATGCAGTATATTTCAGAGTGAAGCTTATGACTGTGTTCTTTTCCGTGTTTTCAGCATCTCAAAGCGGCATGGTTCACAGTAAATGCTGTTCACACAAACTCCATCTCTGCATGTGCTGTAGGTTTGGGTTGCTTATGACGTGTATTTGGGAATGCAACACATGCTTTAAATTTATTCCACTATGTCTGTGCAAATAAGTTGAGACAGCAGTTTAAAACTACATTCTTCTCTTTATTGCAACATAGCCATTAGACTATTAATTTGACATTTTAATGGTTACAATATTTTTAATGTCTTACCATTAGTCTTTTGGTATTGCATTAGGTCTAGGTGGGGAATGGAAAAGTTTGAGAAGCCACGTGTTACATAAACATGCTCAAATAAATGCACAGTAATTTGCATATATATTCAAAATATATGTTTGATATGCATATGCTGTTGCATTTGTAATGATTTTTTTGCAATAACTTGTAATGTTATTTTGTTAGTTTACTGACAAATATAAGCTGTTTGATCAGTTAAAGGCTACTCAGGGTGTTACGGAGTGAGAGATGCGACGTGAAGCGGGCGGATTCAATTGCAAACTTTTATTTAGGGACATCAACAAAGACATGGTCAAGACAGGCAGGGTCAGACAATGGCTAACAGGTATATGCGGGCAAGACACAAGAGTAGTCCATAAAACAAGCGAGGGTCAATCCACGGTGAACGTTATCCAAGGGCGAGGCAATAGAGATATCCAGATAAACAGGCGAGAGTTCTAATAGGCTGGCAGCGAAACAGACAAGACGATACAACAAGGCATAGATTCAAGACTCGAATGACACGGAACAGGATCAAGACTAAAAGAGAAAACACGAACTGACTTAGAGGCTCCCTACAGTTGCTAACACACAACCAGTGCTAAATGCAAACCAATACTCGGCGACTAGTGAAAGGAAGACTGCTAACGAAACAAAACATTTTATGCAGTTTCACTTACCACCTGCAGTTCTTAATCATGACTGGAATTCTTTATCACAAACAATGTGCAAATCCAGCATCGAACTGGGCCTTGTTTATAAAACATTCATCACCAAAATGACGGGAACAATCAAACACGTTTGGGAAACTCTGTTGTTGTACCAGAAAAACAAACTGGATCCACTGTTCACGTAACGCTGGGCAAGTTGTGTTCTCTATTTGCTTAGTATACAAACCTTAAATTAATCTCCAGATATGTCACAGAGTTAACCGAGTACATCAAGATCAAATCATCTGATGAGGATGAAGAGGACTCAGAGTTTGTTAAGTTCTTCCCCAGTTTCATCTGGGCAGTGAGGGACTTCACTCTAGAACAAAAAATAAATGGCAAATACGTGACCGAGGACCAATACTTGGAATTTGCCTTGAAGCTGAAACCAGGTAATATTCAAATTTAGCTTTTAAATGGTCTGACCATAAATGAGAACGGTATGTAAGAGGTACTGTATAGTCAACCAGTCATGTAATATTAATAATGTAATATAATTTCTGCTAAGTGTTACAAGCATTTGGAAGCAACTGGGAATGTCAATTTAGAGCCAATACTCTATTTTGCTAATGTCTTTGACAAATGCATCTTTTAAAGGCTCTTCAAGAACAGTCAACGAGTTCAACCTTCCACGGCAATGTATCCGAAATTATTTCCCATCCCGGAAGTGTTTCACTTTTCCTTTCCCAACCGCCCCAGAGAATGTGTCTCGTCTGGAAAGTTTGGATCCTGCTGACCTTTCCCCAGATTTCCAGGAGGTCACAGAACGTTTCTGCAAGTTTGTCTGCGACAAGAGCGAAATAAAGAAGCTAAAGGACGGATACACAGTCACTGGCAGAGGTGATTCAACAGGATTTATGAAATGATGTATATAGATAGATAGATAGATAGATCTTTATTTGTCATTGTCACAAGTACAACGAAATTAAAGTGCTCTCCAGTCAGTGCATCATTCATTCAGTACAGCCATAAGATTTAAACAGTGATTGTGCACATTATTTCTTAGCAGTATTGAGAATGGTTATTGCGGTTGAATAGAAACTGTTTCTGAGTCTGTTTGTCCTTGCATTAATTAGTCTGTACCGCCTGCCAGAAGGCAACAGTTCAAACAGGGGGTGGCCAGGGTGTGAAGTGTCCTTTATAATGTTCTGGGCCTTTTTGAGACACCGGGACCTATGTAGGTCTTCCAGTGAGGGGAGAGGGCAGCCAACAATCTTTTGGGCAGTGTTGATGACCCTCTGGAGTGCTTTCCGCTGAGCTACTGTGCAGCTGGGGTACCAGATACATATGCAGTATGTTAGTATGCTTTCTACTGTGGCACAGTAGAAGGACACCAGAAGTCTCTGAGTGATATTATTCTTCCTGAGTGTTCTCAGGAAGTACAGTCTCTGCTGGGCCTTCTTCAGCAGCTCAGCGGTATTCACACTCCAGGATAGGTTGTCTTCGATGTGGACACCCAGGAAGCGGAAGTCAGCCACCCTCTCCACACAGTCCCCGTTGATAATTAGTGGTGGGATGTCGGTTTTCTTTCTCCTGTAGTCTATTATGAGTTCTTTGGTTTTTGACGTGTTAAGGAGGAGGTTATATACATTTGCATACATATATATACATTTGCAATAATTGCATATAATTCAACATGTGCAATAAAAATATAAATATAACTTCAATAATTATAAAATAATTAACAATCAAACATGACCAAATTTACCACATTTATTTACACAAGCAAATTTCTTAATTTGGCACAGCTGTCAGCTGTTATGAAGTAGTAATGAGACATGTCTTTTTTCTGTAGCTGCAAAGGAACTATGTTTCCATTCAAATACATAAAGCTGTTGGAAAAAATTGTGCTATATTGTTATTGGTTATATACCCTGCCTGGCCAAAAAAAACCCTGGATCTTTATTGCAGAGGTTAACATGTTTCTGGCATGTTATATGTTTGTCAACAATTCTTCTAAGCCTAACTGATGCAGTGTTTAGTTTTATAATTTCTTAAACAACCATTTCCATATTCCAGGATGACAATGTGAGAATTCATTAGAATTAAGTTTTATGTTTCATCTTTGTGATGTGCTGGAGTCGACCTGACAGAGTGGTTTTACTCTCCCATTGTCAATACAAGATCTCGTCCAAAAATGAATGCAACTCTTGATGGAAATAAATGTTGTGATGTTGCATAACACTGTCGAAACAATGCCACAACGAAAGCATAGTGTTATCAAAGCTAAAGGTGGTCCAAGAAAAATGTGCTGCTTTTTTTTTTTTGGACAGGCAGTGTAAAGTCGACACCAGCACATCCAAAAGACTTTCTGTGAGGTTCAGGACAGGACTCTGTGATGGCCAGTTTTTCACAGTCCTGGCATTATCATGCTGGAATATGGACGTGTATGTCTTTTGTCATCAGTTAGGGTTATTTTTTAATAACTTTACTTTTTGCCAAACATACAACATGCAAGAAATGATTCACTGCTATAATGACTGATTTCTTAGATCTCAATTATTTGCTTATTTAAATCCAGATGGTGACTTTTTTGCCAAGGCAGTGTGGTTTCTAAGTTAAATGTCAAATATGATGTAAGCTAATGCTGAATATTCCTGCTAATATACATTGCATAAATTAAGTATCAGACATAACCATTTTTTTCGGAACTGCATATTACTAAAATACAAATGCCAAGTTAACTTTTGTTTGACGCTTCTCCTTCCCTGAAGTCCTGGGTCACTTTGCGAAGACATATGTAGACACGATTGCCAGCGGTAAAGTTCCATTTCTGGAGAATGCTGTGATCGCCTTGGCAATGATTGAGAATGAGGCTGCGGTGAAGGAGGGGCTTGAGGTGTACCAGAGCGGAATGGAGAAGCTGAAGAACTCCTTCCCTCTGGAACTGAAGGACGTATCATCAGAACACCAGTGTCTCAGCAGGACTGCAACAGAGGTCTTAATGCAGCGTTCCTTTAAGGACAGCGAGGGGACATACCTGAAATCTCTAGAGGTGATGACCATTAAATAATTATGTACAATTTCAGTGAAATTGTTACTAAACTTTGTGGTCAGGCAAAATTCATGAGTTAAAGTTGATTATAGTTCTGGTGTTTGAGGATACACTGTAACAAGTTGATGTCAGTTGCTGAGTTTTTTTTTTTTGGTCATGTTGGCTATAATGAGCAATATGTCTCTGACATTTGAATGATTTAAAGAAATCTAAAGGCACCATTACATTCAGCTTGTGATTCAGATTCAAAGTTATTTTTAGTCATTATAGCCTCTTAATGGTGTTTTAAGTTGTAACACTTTCTCTGATATTTCATGTGATGCTGCAGGAAGGCATTAATAAACTCTTTGATGGCTACTTGTGTCAAAATGAGGAGGCTTCAAAGAAAAGATGTGAGAATATTCTGTCATCCCTCTCTGAAACAATGACAGAGAAGCTCAAGAAGGGATTCTATGCCAAACCTGGTGGTTATGATCTCTTCTCCCAGGACCTTGAAGATATTGTGAAGAAATATAAAATCCAAGCCAATAAAGGAGTCAAGGTGATTATCAGTATTTGACACAGTTACTGCCACAACCTAGGCCTCCCAGATTTTACATCATTTCATCTGTAAGAGGCTTGTGAATATTTTCCGAGAATATGTGTTCACAGAATCTAGATTAAGGGTAGATAAATCAGCTGGGAATAATATCGTTCCTGGTTCAAATCCTTCTGGCCAAAAATTAAAGTGGCTTTGAGCAAGAGTATAACTACCAACTTGCTTCCTGTCAGCTGGGACATAGACACTTATATAGTAGTCTCCACCATTTGTTGATTTGTAGATGGTTTGGACAAAAGCACCTAGAACTGCATGATGAAATTTCTTGTTCTGCTGCAACATTGTCTGGGAAATTCTTAAATGAAGACGCATTTACAGGATAAGCAAAATGACATAAGATATTTAGTCTTGTTTACAGGGGAAAAATAAATAAATAAATAAATAAATTAAGTGTGGTTTGCTGAAAATAAGTACAATGATCTGCCAGTGGGGTAAGCAAAATACTCTTGTTTTAAGAATATTGTACTTACCCCACTGGCAGATCATTTCACTTATTTGCCAGGGGGCACTAAATTAGGTGCATTTCGCTTAAAATAAGGCTAAATGTCTTCATTTGTTATTTGCTTATCTAGTAAATTCTTATCTCGTAATTGAAGAATTTTTAGATATTTTTACTAGAAACAACACAAAAATACAAAAGTAAAATAAGACTTTTTTGTAGTATTTGTTTTTTGCAGTGTTGTTCTACGGCTATATTCATGGCAGGAACCAGTTAGTACACAAGTCAATATACACACAAGTCTTGTATTTACACACACATCCGGGGACCAAGCCACTGTGCCGCAGTTGTGATGTAAAACCAAATTCCATGACACTCATGCCCAATGTGTAGTTAGCCCTAGTATTAGTAATGGTTGTAATTTTTTGGTAGTACTTGTCATAGATATGTGGTTGTGACGATTCACATTATCATGTATGTGGCATCCACAGGCAGAAGACACACTTGAAGAGTTTCTGAAGCAGAAGTCGGTGGAGTCTAATGCAATTCTGCAGGCTGACAATAAACTGACGGAGAAGGAGAAAAAAATAATGGGTGAGAGTCTTAAGCATGCCATCATTATTTAGTTATCATCAGTATTAGTTATGAAAGAAAAATGCACAATATTCTTAACTGCCAATTCGCAAACATCTTGATTGACAGGTGATCTGACCAATCATAACGCCTGTCTGTCTGACAAACAAAACAGACAGGATTTGTCTTTAACTTTAAATTTTGTGTATTGGTGTATTTCCGCAGTTGAAATAAAATACGTTATGATGCGCATTCAAGTGTTTTTTTGTTGCTTAAAGTAAAGAAGAAAAGCTGATTGGTTCACGTGTAGATAAATCAGCTTCTCAACAACATAAAACACTTAACAGGCAAAATCACAGGCTTGTATTGTATAAATATTTATTTACAGGTATTTATTAACACTCCAGTATGTAATTTCATGGCTGGCTATATTCCCAAGTCCATCACGTCTGTGTATAACGCCAAAGGCTTCTCATTGAAAGCAATGTAGCACCCTGCACGTCGTAAAATGACGCTACAGGGGTACCCTGAGTGTTAAAAAGTGACGCAGAGGGATGCTGACCAAGTGTCAGTATGTGATGAGCTGGGAGTTGGCTCAAATCAGATTTTAAATTGTCTTTTGCTTAACTCTTAATGCATCATACAACGATTACTTCTAAAATGGTGACAAAAATGACAAAAGTATTCATATGGTATTCAAGTGAAGCTGAAGCCAGCAGTGACTACAGCACAGAACCTCACAATATATATATATACCAGGCTCAAGATGGCTTGTCGCTTAGTCAATATGCCATCACTCCTCCACATCTCAATAGGTCACTTTGAGAGCAAGATGATGAGTTTCCCTGCATGCATTTTGAAAGCCTAGACCAGCGATAGACAATGTCGGTCCTGGAGTGCTGATGTCCTACAGAGTTTAGCTCCAGCCCTGAAAAAAAACCTTAGTGCCTTAGTGATTATGATGACATTGATTAGCTTGTTCAGGTGTGTTAAACTCTGCAGGACAGCAGCACTCCAGGACAGATGTTGCTTATCCCTGGCCTGAACGCATGAAGATAGGTTGGTTATGTCTATGTGACACAAAAATCTGATTTGATCACTTGCAATTAACAGTGTGGACAGTCTGCCTGAAAAGATCTGATCTGAGAGGAAATCCAATTTACCTGCAGTCTGAGCACGAGTACCGCATTAAAAATGTTGTGCTGTCTTGAGCCTGAATGGCTTAAAAAATGTTTCAACTGATATAAAACACAAAACATGTGGGAATGATTAACTGATTAACTTTCTTGAGGAAGCACTAGCCTGATTGTTCAGATAGATGATTAGGTTTACTGCCCTGTTAACAGCAGGTAAGGTAATTGTATTTGCAGGTGATCATAAAATATGTTGCATAGCACTACTGGTGAATGAGTCGGTGAAATGCAAATATGTCTGAAAAGTCTGACATAACAATAACATGCCACATGAACAATATTGTAAGAAGCACTGTTGTTCACATCACGTTGTGCATCACGTTGGGATACCACGATCAAAACTTTGTCATGTAGACAGTTTGATGTTGGATATTCATTCAAATTATGGTGAAAACAAACAAACAAAAAAAACAAAAAAACATTTGTGTTAAAATAGCATTTGTGTGTTCAAAAAGTAAAGAAATGGTTATATTACTTCACTGGCCAACGGAGCAAACTAACCTTGTGACGTCACACGCTGTGGTATTGCAAGATGGTGGCGCCCTTGCTCCGAAAGCTATAAGAAAACATCCTTTTTTTCTTTAAAATGGTTAGATGAAGCATGTTTGTTATATGTTTTTGAAAAAAGTAAAGTGGAAATTACTTTACTAAATAATTTAAACTTGACTGACCTCTTCACTTCCACTTTTACTCCTTACAAATAACGTTTCTAGCACTTGATGTGATATGAAATGTTTGCATTTTCCCCAATTTGTAACACACAAATAATACCGATTTCTGCCAAATTAAGAAATTTGTGCTAACAATGCACACTCTAACATGACAATCATTAACATTTCCAATTTGACTGGTCTGGTCACAAAGTGTTTAATAGCACACTGTAAAATGAGTGTCAAACTCAGTTCCTGAAGTTTCAGCCTGCCCCGACACTTATACCATGTGGTTTTCGTGTCTGAAGGACTTAGAGCTAAACTCTGCAGGGCTTTGACCCTCCAGGAGCTGAGTTTGACATGCTGAGTTTTAATATTACATTTTGTACTAAGCTTTATTACATTTGCCTGATTGTCTTCTTCCAGAGGAAAGAGAGAAGGCCATTCTCCTGGCTCAAGAAATAAACACCAAGGAAGAGAAGCAGCGACAACTAGAAGAGAAGATGGAAGCAGAGAGAAGGGGTAATGAAGAGACGATGATACAGATGAAGAAAAAGATGGATGAGGAGATGAGGCATCAGAGAGAAGAGGCCCAGCGTGCCACGGACAGCAAACTAAGGGAACAGGCTGCTTTGTTGGAGAAGGGCTTTAAGGAGAAGGCTGACAGGATGTCAGAAGAGATTGAGGACTTCAGGAGGAAGAATAAAAATGCAGAGAAGGAAAATGACAAACTGTTTAAAAAGATGATAACAAACATGAACAACAGACACACTGAGACTATGAATCTGATGAAGAGGCAACACAGTGAGCAGATGGAGTTAATTAGGAGCATGCCAAAGCCTTCCTTTGATTTCCCCGGTCTAGTCTTACGTCTGCTAGTTGCTGGTATCAGCAGTCTTACCGGTTGCCCTGTTAAAGCACCCATCTAGCCTTGTTGAAGCTAGCTGTCTGGCAGACACTTTCAGCCACAGAAACTTAGAGGTTAAATTAATGTACTAGTGATGGAGGCTGCCAATCAGAGTTCCATATCCCCATCGTCGGGAGCAAGTGGACTTCAATGTCTTCCCCAAGGTTCCTTCAGCACATGGACTAGAGAAACCACCATTCTGAACCTTTTGATTCCAGGGGTGCTTCTCATTTCTTAAATTGTGCATCCTAATTTCCTTTCCTTTTTTCTTTCCTTGTGTCCTAACTAGGAATACAAGGAAAGAAAATCTTACCTCATAATGCTGTTATTAGACAATTGATACATCCTTCATCAAAACAGGCTTTGTTTGGTGTATGGGTAACAGGCTTCAATACGGTGAAGCAAGGAAATGAGGAAGCATCAGAAGTACCTCAAGTCTATTTCTTTACCCCATGCCTCCATTCAAACCCTTCCAATCAGCTAATGGACTGCCACCAGTTTTTCAAATGAAAAGTTTTGTAGTCCTGTAATTACTAATCAGTCCTGTTTACTTTTTGATCAAAATATTTACTTTTACAATTACAAATTGTTCCGAACGAGCTTGATCCAAATGAAATTTTGATCGATTGAAAGGGGTGTTTTTTTTTCTCTAATCTGATCAAGATCGCATGTAAACACTTGATCAGATTAAAAACCTAAACTAAAAGGACTGCGCATGTGCATTGCCATAGAAATAGTGTAATGGCGTATGATGCACAGAATGAGCTGTTCTCACTGTTGAATAAAATGTTGCATAACTGAGTGTCCTGTTATTATAAAACTCTCCTTTCTTTCATTGTCTGTGAAGTGGAGCAGGACAATGTCCCACCAGTCCTTGTTTCAGATTCTCATTCACAGATTACAGCTCTGTGGATGTAAGTGTCCAGTGCTTGAACTGGACACACCAAATTAAGTTTCTCGTGGTCTGGGTCCTGGAAGGGAGAAGGACAAAACAACAGTGTGCGCATAGCCCCCTTACCATTCAAGAAAAAGGCATACAGACACAGCCTCAACTGCGTCTATACTATGGTATCAGTATGAGAGGAGCTGGATGTGAGAGGGAGAACAAGAGAGGATAGTGTGAAGTCTCAGATGCCCACAGATCCACATTTGGTCCAAAAATCGAAGTTGAAAATTGGTTGTTGTTTGGTCTGTCGATTTAGTCATAATTTAGCCCAAAAATAGGCAAAAAAAAAAAGCCCAAAAAATGGTCTCCCAGCCTGGCTGGTTACAGATGGAAGTAGCTGGTTTTAGTTGGTCTCCCAGCCTGACCAAGCTGGTGTCCATTTGACCTAATTACAAATTAATCAGTTTATTTCACTTACTGACAAGGTTCAATTCAAGATAAGTTTAGTATCATAATCAGGTAGGCTAGATGATACAGCTTAAATTATTCTAGTTGTTAATGATAATATATCTGAGAAGAGTCTAAAATAAATTGTGGTATAAAGTATAGCATAAAATCAAGCTAGCACTCAAAAA
>JAHKKF010531609.1:0-25267 GCA_019740295.1 Labeo calbasu | reverse complement strand
CTTTTAATAAACTTTTAATTATTAACTTAATACATCCTTGGTGAATAAAAGTATTAATTTTCTTAAAAAAAAACAAAAAAACAATAAAAATGTACTGACCCCAAACTTTTGAACGGTAGTGTATATATATATATATATATATATATATATATATATATATTCATTTAATTTTCTATATAAATAAATTATTATACATATAAATAAAGCATACTTAGCAAAGCAAAGGACTCTGGTGGATTCTACCAAGATTGTGAATCAGTTATCATGAATTAATATTAATTTATGGAACTAATTAATATTTATTTATGCAATCAGTCCAGATGTAGACCATGGTCAGTTGGTGACCTCTTCATCCTGAGCGGAGGGTCTCAAACCTTTCAGGCTCCTTTGATCAAATCAGATTGGTTGACTGATTGATTGATCAAATGTACATTTCTTTTCCTGCAAGTTCAGTGTCTGCATTAATGCTATAATGCCTCATTTTGATTAACATTAATATTCCTGTAGAATGAATCTCGGACACACAATGCTACATTACTATTAAAAATACGTTTTATTCATTAAACCCTTGCCTGTCTATTAGTTAAGTTGGTAACACTTTACAAAAAGGTCCCATTAGTTAACGTTGTTAGGACATTAACTAACAATAGGCAAGATATTTGTTACTGCATTTATTAATCCTTCCAGACATGCAAACACAACTGTTTATTGTGTTAATGTTAGTTCAAAGTTAAATAATAGAAAGAAAAAAAGAAAAAAATTAAATAACTTGTTGAAACATGCTGAAAGATTTCTCAACCACTAAAACACTGATTTTTTTTATAAAGTTTGCTAAAAACAATTTCATATCTATATGTCCTAAATATCTTAACTTCTCTTTGGAATGCCGTTGCCTGATTCATAATAAGCCATACTGAATATTCTGCATTAAATATGAGGCGTATCTGGTAATTTGTCTCTCGAGGGTTGAAAGGTCAATGAGTTTCTGTGTCAGGACTCCAAAATCTAAAGCGTCTCTTGACAGATTGGTGCGTCTGGAGACTCTCGTCCTCCTCCCCATATGCTGCCATCTGTCCTGCTCTCACAGAACTGCCGAACATTTGCCGGCTGACACATGCTCCTCTAGGAGATTCACTGATCTACTTTCATTTCAACGCATCCAAAAGATTTACGGTGCCATGTGAGAATAAACCAAAATACTGAGCAAAGAAGTGGCTTTCAACAGAGCAGTTTCAGTTTTCAAACCAGAGCACAATTAAAGCTTTATTATGAATCTCATGCTTTTTCTTTGAAAATTGTCTAAAATTGCTCTTGTTAAAAACAAAAATGGGCTCAGTTTTCTGCTTTTTATTTATAGCAGAGACATGATCTGGGCATTTCTTCATGATGTTCGCCGGTCTGTTTTATTTAATGTTTAATCGATGGGTTTTAGTTTCAGTGCTTTAGAAAATAAAATAGAAATATGTACTTAAATAGAAAAATAATTCTTGTCTTCTGCTGGTTTTCTGCACCTTCCTTCTTGTTTATTTCGAACCCTTTTACATTTGCATCTTAAAACAGAAAAGCAGAAGTATCTTCAATCCTTAGTGTTGTATGAATGTGAAAATGGTGTATTATATACAGTAAATATTAATGCAAAAAAATCTGTACATTTCTCCTGAAATTATCGTTTGACATATTCATAGCTGCATTAATATATAACCTTCAGTTGAGTGCTTTTAATACCAGCTACACCTTTACAAAAACCTTTTTGCAAGCTATTCTCTTTATGAATCAGGTCACCATTACGAGTTAATTAATTCATGCAGTTGTCTGTTCTACTATTTCTCTAGAGTCATTTCAGTTAATCGTTATCATTTGATTGTCTGCTAACAGACTATGCCATACAGCACATGATTAACACCTGTGCATATCAATTTGGTAAATGCTTAGTATGTTTGTATATAATCACAGACGTGTTGTTAAAGGTACTGCATTACATTATTGTGTTAATCAAGGAAGGAAGTGCCTCTGTCTCTGCATTTACTCCTGATTTCTCTCAGCACAGTGACAGGAGAACTGCCAGTCAATACATGGGAAAACAGAGTAACTTGCGTTACTTATTTAAAAAAACAAAGAAACTCTTTTAGATTTTGTTGTAAATTTAATTAATGCATTACTAGTTATTTGAAATAAAGTAATCTGATCACATAACTTGCATTTTTGGTAATGCGTTACCCCATCACTAATTGCAGAGTAGAAGGTGAAAGCAGTTGTTGCAGGTGTTCTGTTAAATGTACTGTAATTAATATACAACATAATATAATTCACATTGTGTGTTCTAAGCATGTGGAGTCCTGATGCATTGAGGCTTTTACTCTATTCTAAACATCACAAACAATTTGCCATAAGTCAACAATTCATTTTAGAAAATGCTTGGCATTGGCATTAAAAGTGTTAACTAGCACATGAAGCTTAAGGAATGGAACAGGTGAAGGTTTTGGTAAGCAACCTCTAAACCAGGTGGTTCTTGTTTAATGACTATAACTAGTGGGTTCTGTAGGAGTGTACTGAGGTAGGAGGATGCAAGTCCAGTGACAGTCCTGAAGAAGGCCAGTGTCATGGCTTTAAATTTCATGTGAATGCTAACTGAAGCAAATAGAGGCGTCCTGGGGTGTGACAAGAGCCCTTTTAGGCTGAATAAAGAAGTCTGGATCGTCTGCACAGGCTTAGTCATGCTGGCCAGGATGAGGGCCAATACAGAGTTCCAGTAGTCCTTGAACAGACGAGAACTTGGATGTGAATCTGCACAGTGTACTGATTTCTCTGCTTTTTTTGTTTGTTTTATTTGTTTGTTTTGCATATGGGTGGTTGGTGGAATCCATCCAAAGGTTTAATCAATATTAATATTTAGCTTTTGTAAAAATGATTTTTGCTGAATGATTTCAACCAAAATCATTGCACGCTGAGTAGTCTGTGTCTAGGATAGGATAAACTTTATTTGTCCCCGAGAGGAAATTTATCTCGGACAAAATGCTACTATGTTGCTCTGAACAAACAGTAATAATAAATAAAGACAAATTAAAGAAAACAATTAAGAACATGCATTACAATACAACAATGTATACATATAAAAAAGTAAAGTTCAAAACACAATAAAGTGCTAATATGCTTTAAGTGCGTTATTCTCACAATTTGTTGAGTCAGCTTAAAATAATTTGTTACCCTGATGCCTTAAAATTTTAAGTTCAGTTAACTAAAATAAGTTTAGTCAACTTGAAATGTTAAGTTGTACTAAGTAACAACTTAGATATTTGTGTTTGCTAAACTTAACAAATGGGTAAGTAACCCAGCTGCCTTAAAATTTTAAGTTGATTCAAATTAAATATCTAAGTTGTCACTTAGTATAATTTAACATTTCAAGTTGAATAAACTTTTTTTGAGTTGACTGAACTTAAAATTTTAAGGCAGCAGGGTAACAAATTATTTTAAGTTGACTCAACAAATTGTTTTTTACAGTGTATTTGCTAAAAAGAGGGTGTTCGGAATCAGTACTGATACTTATTGCTCTTCTCATCACTGCCTGTTCGTATAAAGTCTGTATGGGCGCATATTGCTTAATTCTTATGACTTTCATGGCTGTTTTGTGGATATAAATGAATTTATATGAGCACATTTATATGAGTCAGTTTGCTTTTCAGTTGGACAAACTGTTTCCAAACCAGACTGTGATTCCGTAGCAGATAAGACTCGGTAAAAAACAAGTAAGATATTGCCACCCACCCCATACAGTCTCAACCTTCTTAAAAAAATAAAGCCTTTGTTGTAGTCGTGTGCACAAACCGTCAATATGTGTCTTCCAACAAAAAACACTGTCCATGTAAAAGCCCAAGTATCTGCAGGATGACACTTGCTGTATCAATGTTTCTTTAATGATCACAGGCTTGTGATCAGATACACGTCTTGGGTCAAGAACTATTCTCAAGTGTGGATGCTTCTTAGAAGGACTGTATTCACAAAATGCTCAATCAGATTGCAGAGAAAAGAGCTTTATCCTTCATGGTGTCCAGTGCTTTTTCAAGCTACATGTTTGTGCTCCAAATCATAATTAAAAAAAAAATAATAATTGGACCTGAAAATATTGCAGTAATTATTTCAGTGAGAACTGAAGTTGGTAACACTTCATTTTAAGTTGTCCTTCTAACATATGAACATATGATGCATCCACTTACTGTAGTAATAGAAAATTATGCAAAATTGCATGCAACTAACCCTAATCCATCCCTCATCATAACCCTAATCATATTGTACGTTCATGTAGGTTGTATTAATATTACTCAGTACTTAATATTACTCAATATGAGTGTTTAAATGTATAATTACACTGTAACTTGTTAACAACTTGTTAAATGTATAAAATCAATTTGTGAAAATTACACTGTTACAACTTATTACTTTTTATTTTGTGGTGGAAGCAAAAAACTGAACTGCAGAATGTCAGTTTAGAATTCTAAGAAAAAAGTAAGAATTGTGGGTTAGAGACTGACAATTGCAAGAAAGTAAGTTCATAATTCCAAGGTTATATTTTAGACTTTTAGACAACTGACTTTTTTTCTCACATTTTTGAGAACAAATTCTGAACTGTGAGAAACAAAGTCAGAATTATGAGATACCTTACACACCTTAGTATAATTCTTAGGGTCCTGTAAGTACTGAAACCATAGTAAGAGCCACTAATCCAGATCATCTCTGACTGTTCTGCTAATTTTATATTTATCTTATATTTATGAACTATGGAATTGCTGTCCTGTATTTTGGAACCCTTACTATACAGTGACTTTGTGCACATGTGCACATACTCCAGCAAAACATGATCTAAGGGTTAATGACGACATGATTTTCATCTTAAATGAAATGCAGTCTCACTGCATCTCTCTGTGGTGTTTGTGCAGGTCGGGATCGCAGCGAGCAGGCCTTGATTCAGCGCTTCAGGGGCGAAGGCGTCAGTTACAAGGCCAAGCTGATTGGGATTGATGATGTGACGGCCACACGTGGAGACAAGCTGTGTCAGGACTCCATGATGAAGCTGAAGGTATAGTAAAGAGTCCTCAAAGAGCAGGAAGTGTGATTGCTTTAGGCAAGCTGTGTTAGGTTATGAAAGACAGAGAGACGATGATTTGTACGAACTAAATACAAAGCTTGTTTATTGATAACGTGAGAGAAGTCAGAAGCAGCCGGATACAGGCACATGCAGCAAAGTTGATTGGATGGCAATTCAGTACAAACAGACAATGACCCAAAACACACAGCAAAAGCAACCCAGGTGTTTTTGAAGGTTAAACGGTGGATTATTCTGTGATGGCCGAGTCAGTTACCCAATCTCAATCCGATAGAGCATGCATTTCACTCGCTAAAGACAAAACTAAAGGCAGAAAGACACAAGCAAACAACATCTGAAGTCAGCTGCAGTAAAGGCCTGGCAAAGCATCACCCAGTCTTTGGTGTTGTTCATGGGTTCTGAATGATTCTCAACAAACTTAACATTCTATTTATGATACAATTTATTTGTCCAACTATATTTGAGCCTGAAAATAGGGGGACTGTATATAAAAATGGTAGTTACTCCAGCATTTTGTTCAACCGCTTGAATTAAAGCTGAAGGTTGTTTTCAAGAAGAGAAGAGTTGAGCGAACGTCCTCTATACACACTATGCCAACATATTGCTAACAAAGTGAGAATGGACCTTTACTGCAGACTTTTCCATTTGTGCTTGCTTTTAATTCTTCTCGTCCTCATTTGTATTCTCTGTTTATGCTACAGGGAATTGCTGCTTCAGCGCGGTCGAAAGGGAACCACAAACAGAGAATCTTCTTGACTGTGTCTTTTGGTGGAATCAAGATTTATGATGAGAGATCAGGGGTGAGTGTATTCTAGTTTAGTTGTGTAAATCCTGGATCTTTTTAACTCTGTGATCTTCGTTGTTGTCATTTAAACACTGCTCTGATTGCAAAATGTTTAAATGTTACTAAAATGTTAAAATACTAAAAATTTTGATTGTTTTAAATTTGTTAATTAAGTTACAAAAACATTTTACTAACTTTATTTTCACCTAAAATATAATGTTATTTGACTATAATATATCACAATATGATAATAATAATAAAAAAATGGAACACTGATTTTTAATATTCTTAGAACTTTAAAATATTGTTTGCTTCGAATGTTGTTTAAAAGTTTATTCAAATGTTTCATACAACATTCTACTAACCTTATTTTCACCCAGAGTGTAACATTTGTTTTTCATATTCTAATGTTTTTTTCTCAACATCATAGAACTTTCATTTAATAAAAATAATATCCTGAGGACATTCAAAAAATGATTCTCTCAACGTCATGTGAGCGCATATCAAATAGTAATAATGTTATAAGAAGTGTGCATAAACATCATTACTTCTAGAAAGTTTTGTCCCAACATTTACATAATTTTTAAAAAGCCCAGCAGCCTCAGCAAAGATGTTAGGCGACGTTTACGTAACAGCAATTGTGCAAAAAATGCCGGTAGTTGGTGCCGTTGTCATGTAAATGTTATGTACATTTACAACAGCCAAAATGCATGAAGAGCTTTACATTTTTATTGAAAACTGTGTTGTGTAAACACCCCCTTAATTTAACTACTTGAAAAGTATTACCACAGAAATAATGTTACACAAACCTGATTTCTAGGAAGGTTGGGACATTTTGGAAAATGCAATAAAAACAAAAATCTGTGATTGTAAAATGTCTTCAACCTTTAATTCACTGACAAAATTACAAAGAAAAGATTTCCAATGTTTTCATTGACCTACTTATTTTTATTCTGTAAATGCAATTTAAATAAAAAAATGTTATGCCTGCAACACACTCAGAAAAAAAAAAAAAAAAAAAAAAAAAAAACTGGGAGGGAAGGCATGTTTACCACTGTGTTACATCACCTTTCATTTTAATTATACTCATTTGGTAACTGCTAATACTAATTGTTGCAGTTTTGCAACCCATTATTGCTTGATACAAAACTCAAGCAGACACTGTTGTGACGCATGCAGAATGATGCCTGGCATCGACATGGAAAATGGCAAATTGTTGGCAGAGATCAACTGTTCCTTTGGATTTTTGAATGCATGAGGCTACAACATAAAAAAATGTGAAAAAAATGAAAGGATTAGAATACTTTCTGAATGCACTGTTTATGCTAGTCACACAAAGTGTGCATAGAAGTGATATGCTATTTGTTCTATGATTAAATAGGCAATGGAGTTTATGAAAATAGACTTCACCAACATGGATGGCTATTTGCACGTAGTGTAAATAGACACTGTTCAAATATTAGCACACTTTTTGCATAAAAAATTGTATAATATGACTCATTTTGACATATATAATGCGACCCTCAGGTCTTACAGCACCACCACTCTGTACATGAAATCTCCTACATTGCCAAAGACACAAGGGACCATCGCGCCTTCGGCTACGTGTGTGGAAAAAAAGGCAACCACAAATTTGTGGCAATCAAGACCAGCCATTCGGTTAGTGTTCACAGCTCTTCATATTCCTAAATTCAACTGTTCTCGTGTCAGTTAAAAAGCTGCCTCGAGTTTCCTTTAACCTCAGTTATCCTCTCATAGGCAGAGCCAGTTATACTGGACCTGCGTGACCTTTTCACCCTCGTCTACGACATCAAACAGAGGGAGGAGTCTGAGAAAAAAGCTCAGAAGGACAAGCACTGTGAACAAGCCGTCTATCAGGTAAGATCCAAACAAGATCAGCATGAACATGAGCAAATTTTTCAAAAAATAAATTGCCAGTGACTCTGCATGAAATTAAAAATTTTGCATGCATTTCTGCTTTCCAAATGCATCATGCCAGACAGGGCTGCCAGAAATGGCATATAAATCTCTCATAGGAAATAGAAAGCTCTGATAATGCAAGCAGGTGTTTTAAACAGCCATTTCAAGCAAAGATGAATTTGAAAAATTTAATGATGAAATAGAATAGGCTATTTTTTTTAACTCTTTCCCCGCCAGTGACAGAATTTTCTGGCTCTATTAATCAACTTGTGAAAGAGTACTGAATGTCTGGATCAAAAACAAGTGAGTGCATGCGTAAGCAGAAGTGTATGTGAAATAACGCAATCATAAAACATTAAACAGCATATAAATCAAAGCTTGCTAACGTTACCGGAAGAAATGTTGATCCAGGGAGTAGTGCAGGACTGTGAAGCTTTGGAGATGTTGATGGAAGCAATCTATTTGATTCAAGTGTTGATAAAAAAAATAATGCATGAAACTAAAATAAAACAAGTTATGTTTAAAGTAACGGCTTTATTCATACAATGAAATATTCTGGGAGCCATTCAAATTTTGTGAAAATAATCAAAACTGCAGGCAGTGGCTAGAAACTTTTTTGTAATCACTGGCAGGGAAAGAGTTTAATAAAATCACAAGGACATTGGCTTTAAAACATTAATATAAGGGTTAGTATGGTAGTTAGTTAAGGACAATCTATGTCACAATGTAACATTTTGATTTGCACATTTGACAAATTAACCTACATTACATTGAACTTCCCATGCAAAAAGTGTGCTAAAATTTTTTAAATCAGATAGCTGATTATTTCACTGTATTGTTGTTGCTTGTACCCGGTTGCAGTTCATGCTGTTATAACACAACATAAGTTTAAAAAAAAGCAGACCATTATATTTGTTGGTGGTGGTATCATGGTAACTTCTCTGGATTCATGGTATTGCGGTCAAATTTTTGAATATGTTTCTTTTTGTTTTGTGTAGTAACATTATTCAGTGCTCTGCCGTCTGTTGCTCGGAAGGTTTTAATTTCATAGTTGTAGTAAAGACCAGTGTTGGGGGTAACACAATACAAGTAACGTGAGCTACATGATCAGTTTCCTTTTTTTAAGCAACTAGTAAAGTAATGCATTACTTTTTAATTTACAAGAAAATATCTGAGTTACTTTTTCAAATAAGTAACACCAGTTACCTTTTTCCCCATTTGTTGACTGACTAGTCTCTTGTCCCCATGTTTAGAGAAATCAGAAGTTAAATAACACAAATATCCTTTATGTATTTAATCCCATTTTATTAATCAGTGTCTTTGCTGCTGACCTTTGATGATCCAGTTCAACCATGCTAATAAGAAAAATGACTTTAGATAATTAACATTTGTGCTTCACTGTTTTTTTTTTTTTTATTGCTGAAGAGCGTTGAACTTTCTTCTTCTGCATTCTACGTAATGACGTGAATTTACTTTTCCTTCAGCCTGAGGCTTATTCATTTCACTTTGGTGTGAAAGGGCTTTTACATTTGCTAAAAATAGAACTTTTTATTTGTGACCCTGCACCACAAAACCAGTCTTAAGCAGCACTGATGTATGTGTAGCAATAGCCAAAAAATACATTGTATGAGTCAAAATTATGGATTTTTCTTTTATGCCAAAAGTCATTAGGATATTAAGTAAAGATCATGTTCCATGAAGATGTTTTGTAACTTTCCTACTGTAAATAAATCAAAACGTAATTTGTGATTGGTAATATGCATTGCTAAGAACTTCATTTAGACAACTTTAAAGGTGATTTTCTCAATATTTTGATTATTTGATTCCAGATTTTCAAATAGTTGTTCTCAGCCAAATACTGTTCTATCCTAACAAACCATACATTAATGGAAAGCTTATTTATTCAGCTTTCAGATGATGTATAAATCTCTGTTTTAAAAAATTGACCCTTACGACTGGTTTTATGGTCCAGGGTCACATATTACAAACAAACAAGTAAGCCCTGTCCAGTTTTTAAAAAGTAATGCAAAAGTAATGTAACGCGTTACGTTCCATATAAAGTAACATAATTAGTTACTTTTTTAGGAAGTAACGCAATATTGTAATGCATTACTTTTAAAAGTAACTTTCCCCAACACTGGTTAAGACAGATTCATAAATGGGATACATCACATTACTTCACTGCCAATAATGTCTGTTTTTCTTAATGGCTGACACAGACGATTCTGGAAGATGAGATTGACGATCCAGTGTATCAGGTGAGAATTTGTCAGTCTCATTTAACATAAACTTAACCTGATTTGATTAAGAACTGACTTTTCCCATGATTTTATTATCATTTAACTCCTCCATTTAAGTGTTGTTGGTATTTTTTTGCAGTTGATGCTCACAGAACTTCTGTTAACCATTCAGTTCATTGATCTGCAGTCATGTTTTGTGGTTCTGTCTGTATGTTCTATGGAGAGTCATGAACAGCCCTACTGGATGTACTCTGATATGATGTTGAACCCAGTGCTCTCTCGCTCACACTGAATACAGACAACTTTAACCATCAGTTTCACATCCAGATTTATCTCCAACCACAATCCCTAAGATGAAAGCTCAAATACCTTGGTTTAGTTAAGCTTTATAGCTTTTGCATCAATTGTATTGGTCTTTCATTGCTTGGAGATACCATAATACTTTAAGCTGTTGGATTGCTGTTCATTTCACACTTAGACAACAATCTGTCATTGCAATGTCAATTCCAGCCAAAACACATTTCACACTGCAGGACTTGGATCACAGACAGGTCTAGATTATTTAACCCGCTAAATGTCTCTCGGGGCATAAGCATCTCACAGATCGCATCTATGAAAATTCACACCTAGCGATTGTCGCTCATGTGAACCGGCCATTATTTGCCTTCAGTTTCAGGCTTTTGTCTCCATTAGCTATCAGTGATCAGGGCTTAAATTGTATGTGGGCAGCCAACATGTTCTCGTGTATGAATGGAGTTCTTAGTTCTGTACGCTACCATTCAAAAGTTTAGAATCAGTAAGATTTTTAATGTTTTTAGTGGCTTCTGCTCACCAGGGCTTAATTTATAGGATCAAAAAGTAAAAACATAATATTGTGAAATAGTATTACAATTTAAAAATAATTTCTCTGTTAAGTTAAGTTCTCTGTTATGTTAAAATGAAATTTGAAAATTTGAAAGCAGAATTTTCAGCATCATTACTTAATCAAAGATCAATTATTCAGTATCACGTGATCCTTCAGATATTATTCTGATATGCTGATTTTTTATCAATTTTGAAACCGTTGTACTGCTTAACTTTTTTTTTTTGGAATCTGTGATAATGTTTACAGGATTTTTTGTTGAATAGTTAGTAAAAAAAAAAAAAAAAGAAACAACATTTATTCAAAATAAGAACATAAGTTTTCACTAGCACTTTTTATTAACTTAACATATTCTTGCTAAATAAAAATATTAATTCCTTTCCAAAAAATTTTGAATGGTAGTGTATATTGTTGTAAAGATTTTCTATTTTGAATAAATGACGTTCTTTTAAACATTTTATTTATAAGCAAATTAAAATGGAAAACCATTATTGTAAATTGCACAATATTTCTGTTTTACTCTATTTTCGAAAAAATAAATACAACCTTGATAAGCAAAAGATATTTCTTTTAAAAACGTTACAAATCTGAGCCCTAACTTTTGAATGGCATTGTATTACCATATAAATTTCTCCTAAAATTAGAAAAAAATAAAATTACATAAATTACATATTAGTAATATACTAAGAGTATAAAGATTAAAAAAAAAAAAAAATCATATATCATTTAATTTTAGTCAGTTTAGAAATATTGGTTCATATTGGGACTTTTGATTGTAGACTTTAGCATCTTGGCATCTCTTCTGAAAATGAATACTTGTGTGAGAATACTAAGGTCTTTCTTATGAGCAGCAGCAGACCTGAAAATAAAATTCGCTTGCCAATTAATCAACTAACAACTAAGAAATGAATGAGATATCATTGCTGATTTTCTGTCCTGTGGAAACAAAAAGGGTCAGTCTACAGTTCTCACTATTCTGGATAAAAATACAAAATATTCAGCATTGACTGTTCTTAGTGTTGTCGCTGTCTGATTGGTTCCATACGGGGCCTTTCTCATTTTCTTTCCCAACTCCTTGTAGTACATTGTGTTTGAAGCCGGACACGAGCCCCTCCGTGGCCACCAATCAGAGGAGAGCGTTTACCAGGTACTTCCTTGAGCCACTCCCCTCTTCGCCCACTCTTCTACAGTTATAGTATCTGAAAGAAAGGGGAATCTAAAAATAGTCATCCTATAATACTGACTCCCCAAATTAAGCATTTACAGTTAGTTTAGTATGGTACTCATGAAATATTATTGAAGAACAGCAAGAGTGTGTTAACTTCCTATAATTTTTAGGTCCCCACAAGTCATCAGAAAGACGGGATCTATGACGTTCCAAAACAACATCTAATGACTGTAGGTTCTCTTATGTCTCAAACATTCACTCAACTTTCCCTCAAACAAACCTCTCAAGGTTCTTCCCCCTTCTTGATTTAGAAAAATATAAAGCAAATTGAAAGCAATCAGTGTACGGAAAATATTAACTAGTTGTTGTTCGTTACATTACAAATTACAAATCTTTCAGTTTTATTCAAGGCAGTGATATTATATAAGGGAAATGGATGAGGGGAAAATCAAACAGAGGTTTGTTTTGGGGTTTCACCACAAGTATGGATGTACTGCATGGGTTTAGAATAAGTTAATGTGACAATTGCAATGCAATTTTATTTTTTACCAAGAGAAATAAGGATTGGCTTTAAAAAAAACACTGTTATAATGACATTTATCTAAAATTTCAACCTTACTAAAAAAAGGTGAAGA
The DNA here is from genome assembly GCA_019740295.1 of Labeo calbasu. Lineage (NCBI taxonomy): Eukaryota > Metazoa > Chordata > Actinopteri > Cypriniformes > Cyprinidae > Labeo > Labeo calbasu. The sequence goes on along the minus strand of JAHKKF010531609.1, from coordinate 12,560 downwards.
AGATCAATATGCATTGCAAAACCCCAGAAGGATCTATAGAAGTCAAAACATTGCTTTCACCAGAATGAATCCATGTTAAATGATTGTTTTAGTCCATTTCACAGAGTGTTATTGCTTGTCTGTTCATTCAGTTGGAGCCTATCGAGTGCTTGGAGCTTTACTCACATAAATATCAGTCTCCGTGCTGCAATGTTTGCTCACACGTGCCAAACATTGATTTTGCTTCAGTCTATGAACACCTGAGTCTTCTGATGTGATTTGCTAGCTTTTCTATAAAACATGACTGTTGTGTTGGCTTTGTTTTTTGTTTGGCATACACATTGGTTTCTGGTTAAGTGGTCATACGTTTTAGTTATCATCCACCACATTGCTTGTACCTTTTGTTTTGTTTTATTGAAGTTTGTTGCCTGATTATCCTTTAGTTCAGGGGTCATCAGAGCCGGTCCTGGAGGGCCAGTGTCCCTGCAGAATTTAGCTCCAACCCTAATCAAACACACCTGGACCAGTTAATCAAGGTCTTACTAGGTATACTTGAAACTTCCAGGCAGGTGTGTTGAGGAAAGCTGGAGGTAAACTCTGCAGGACACCGGCCATCCAGGAACAAGTTTGGTGACCCCTGCTTTAGTTGTTTGTGGAACTGACATGTCATTATGTCCTCATCTGATAATCACTATAGCATGTGTAGTAGCCAACTACTGTATTTCCAATACTGAAGCATTATTTCATTGTCAGGCCCACTGATAGATCGATATTTATCCACTTGTGGGCTGCTCTGAAAAAAGTAATCACTGATCTTGTTCAGATACTCTGTGTTGAGGAATGTCTTCCAGTATGGCATAATATATCCTTTATCTTCCTCCCTGACTGTCTTGCAGAATATAAACCAGTTTGATATTTTTGGTGACATGGCAACCCCCCCAGACATCCTTTCTGTAAGTAAACCTCAAGATGAACAATCACCCATGTGGTCAGACTCACTTCGGTAACACTTTATTTTAAGGTGTCATTGTTACACATTACATGTACTTACTATTATAATAACAATTAATTATGCATAATTACATGCAGGTAACCCAAAGTCAAACCCTAATTCTAACGCTAAAGTACATGTAGTTAATTGATATTACACAGTACTTAACTATCACCAGCTTGAACACTGCGTGCAGAGCGCCGTCATCCGAAGATGGCCCTTGGGAGAATTTCGCCTTGTGGAGTGGATACTGGTGAGAAATGGATCTCCATTCATTGTCTGTCCCTAGGATGATCTCACCAGTTCCACTCTAGACCCAGAGCCCAGCCCACCATTACCCCGCTGCACGGAGCCTAAGCCAAAGCCTGCCATGACTGACAAGCCATCGTCAGCAGGAGCAACAGAGCTGAGGATCGCCCTGGAGCCAGAGCCTCACACGATGTCTGACTAGGTGTGAGAGCCGGCAACTTAGGATTCTGCAAGGGAGCATGAGGGCTTGGAGAAAAGCCTCGCCCACTGCACCACCGCTGAGGGTGAGTATCCGCTGGAATGGGAGGTGGATATATATGTGGACATGCCCATTCTCCTCCCACCTTCCTCAGACTTATCTGTCTGCCCAGAACTGTCGGCCAGCCCTGTCATTCCCTTCTTGGATGGTGCTGGGTGTCACGATCTGGTGTGTGTGGGCAGCGCACACCATTCCTGAAAGCCCGGGGGGTTAAAAAACCCCACCCACCCTCCACTGGCTCCACTGGGCTCCCTCGCCCTTCGGCTCTGCCTTGGTCAGTCATCGACCACCCGTTGCCTCAGGACTCCACTTCTCCAGCTGCGCCTCGTCCCTCTTGCTCTGTCAGGCTCCTCTTTCCCTTCGGCTCCACCTTGGTCCTCTTTAGCTCCGGCTTCACCGCGGCCTACCGGATCCCCGCCTCCGCCTTGGGCGCCTCAGCCCTCTGTTTGGCCTTGGCCCTCCGGATCCTCCTTGCCACCCTGGCTTATCATCTCTCAATCTCTGCCTAGGGCTCCACCTCCACCTGCTCCACTGGGAGTCGTCAGCCCTTCCTCCACCATGGCTCCTCCCTCCATCGGCTCCACCGTGGGTCGCCTTCATCGCTTCGGCCTGGGTCCCACCTGGCTCCTCTTGCTCCAGGCCCCTCCGGTCTCCTCCCTGGCTCCTCCCTCCGTCTAGTCCGCCCTGGCTCCTCCTGTTTTCTTTCTGGCTCCTTCCTCCATCGTCTCCACCCTTGGATTCTGTTTGCTGTCCTCCTCCCAGGTGTCCGTCCTCCACCTCCTTTCAAGTTCTTCTCTGTCCCTCCCTTTTTTGTTCCTGCAGCGTGAGGACACGCCTTGAGGGATGGGGGGCAAACTGTCACACCCCAGCACTGTTGTGTGTGTTTTCTCCTGTCATTTGGTTCAGGTGTGACTTATCAATTGCCCTCATTATCCTGTGTATTTCGGCCCCAGTCTGTTTAGTCTATGTTTGTCGGGCTCAAAACGTCATGTTTGTGTGTCACCAGACATTTCTTGTGTGGATTACCCTGTGTTTGGATTATATTAAAGACTGTTGCTCTGATCTACATCTTTGCGTCTGTCCCTCTGACACAGACGTGACAGACAGACTATTATACTAACAATAAATTATGCATAATTACATGCAAGTGCCAAACCCTAATCCTAACCCTAACCATGTAGTATGTACATGTAGTTAATTAATATTACTCAGTACTTAAATGTATAATTACACTTTAACAAGGACACCTTAAAATAAAGTGTAACCAAATAAATAAATTAATTAAAAATGGCAATTGCGTGTTTGAAGCAAAAACCATATCTCAAAATTTTATTAGAATACCACAGTGTAAATTATTCATAGACTCCTATCTCAAAAATGACAATCAATGTCGTCACAGATGCCTGCATCACCTGCTACCACACTGGATCCTGGAAGGAGGCGACATCAACACCGCCCCGAACTCTTCACCCATTTTAGCCCACCGGCTGTGCCCTCAGGTAACACACAGCAACTGCATGAGAGTTGCTCTTTAATCAAAGTTCAGATTTTTAGGTAATTTTCAAAATGAATGCAATTAATAAAACTCACTGTCAAAGGTTGTTCTTACTTTTTAGGTTATATGACCATGGGTGCTATCCAGGCTGCTCACTGGACCCAACAGTCGTTTGCTAGCCAGGCTGCTCCAATGGCCTTTGGGGTTCAGGGACCATTGCAGGTGGCCCAGATGCTTCCTGGAGGCCAGCCTGTGATCTGGGGTCAGGCTAACCTCTTTCACTCTCCAGCCACAGGTCAACAACAATGGGCGTTTGTTCCAGCCCAGACAGTTGGCATGGGGGCGCATCCGATTCCAGCCGCAGTGCTTCAGGGTCTGGTCCCTATAGCTGCCATGCGCCCCCACTCCTGTGAACCTCCTGAGACTTCATCAAACATTATGAGTCCTCAGCATGTTGTAGATTCTACCCTACAGCAAAGTGAATCTAAAAATGTCCTTAACAAGGACCCCCAGGAAGAAGCAATAGCTCTTCACATTAGCACAAGTAAACAGGAGATGGACTGCTGTGGTGAGCTTGATCTTTCACAGCTGAGGTTGACTTCAGGGTCTTCAGTATCACCATCCCCAACTGATTCTTGTGAGTTTAACACACTATGTAGATTGAGGTTTATCACATGACAGGCATTAGTCCCATTCTTTACACTGTCTTTCTGTAGGTGCTACTCCTGGACTGGAGCAGGAAATCATGTCCCCAGAAGAGTCAATAGAGTCATCACTCTTGACTGCAAAAGACAGCTTAGTCAATGTGCCAGAAGCTTCGGTAATGGTTTTGTGTCATAGCTGTTTATCAGCACGACTGTGATTTGTGTATTGCTGAAGTCTGTTTTAGTTTTTCACCAATAATCCCGATTCTCTATGTCTTACAGGAAGCCTGTGCTCAAACTCTCAGCCCTGATGACATACCACCAGATGCTCAGATAAACCTTCCAGACCCTTCACAGCTGGATGTCCAAAGAGAGATGGCTTCTGGGTTGGTTTTCTCTTTTCCTCGCTTCTTGTTCAGGATTGTTTGTCAGGGGTTTGCAATTCTGCTCCTGGAGGGCCACTATCTTGCAGAGTTCAACTTCAGTCCTAATTAAACACACTTCCAAGTACAGTACAGCAAGTGTATTGGGGCAGGTTGGAGCTAAACTCTGCAGGACACTGGCCCCCCAGGAGCAGGACTGGAACCTTTTCTGCATCATACCATATGTTGTATGTTACACGCTGAGACTTTGTCTGCAGCAGTAGTACAAGGGGTTTATGCTGGGGTTTCCCAGCTCCAACCTTTCTTCTCTGTTTCTGTTGCTAAAGATCATTCACAGATGCTCAGTGAATCCTGGAATAATCCCAAAGCTGCACCTCAGTTTCATTCTGGTTTCAGGCGTTTTGTCAGAATACAGTATACTCCAGAAACAGGCATCAGTGGTATGGTAGCATGAAATGCTGGCACTAACATCCATGGGCCTAGACCGGGTGACTGAGTACCTATGGTGTCCCCAGAAGGAGTATGAAAAGACATCATTTAGTGTGACGGACCTAAAAAATTGAGCTCTATTCAGGTCTAGTGTAGCGCAGAGGTCATAGTCCTGGCCATTCTATGAAAAGTCGTAAATCCTGAAGACTAGGGCCCTGTCCCAAATGGCACACTTCATGTGCACTTGCGCTCTTGTGGACTTACTATGGTCCATGAGACCGTAGCGTGTCCCATTCATCATTTTAGCTTTCAGAAGGGTGTTTGTGAGCGCCCCCCTTTGCAGCTGCTATGCGCCCTCAATATGCACTTCGGCCAAGCCCACACTGAGACGAGCTCACTTGCCTCTGCCGTTTTATCAAATGGGTTCATGCATGTCTCTGGTTCATTCTGTGGGCACATTTTGGTGAGTGGCCCATGAGGAACAATGAACACTGTGTCCGGAGCCCGGCCCTCCTGTCCTTTAGGAGCAGGCAGCAGTGCTCTTCTTGCTCCATCCACAAGTCCAAAAGGGCTTTGTGTTTAGTGGAACCCGAGTACAGCCTTAACCATTTTAGCAAGGGGTGAGGACAACATGGCGGTGAACTTATCCCCCCCATGTTACAGCATTGTGGCATGCTACAAGTCAGAGATCCCCAAATCTTGCTCCACCTCTAATCAAACACACCTGAGCAAGCTCATCATGGTCTTCAGGATCCCTAGAAAATCACAGGTAAGTGAGTTTGATCAGAGTTTAAGCTAAACTCCGCGGGGTAGTGGCCCTCCAGGACTGGATTTGCGCAACAAAATCAGCAAATCAGGGCACTGTTGGGAACTGGGCTTGCTTCTTTCTTCCTGTCCCAGGCAGGCTGTTGACTTGTATTCTATCTCTCACTTCAGATGATGGCCATTACCAATGAGAGATTTACTACTCAAACACAACCATAATACAACTTTGGGTTTGGCCTCTGCTCAGCATTGTTTTCTTATTTCTATCTGTTCAGCAAAACGAATAGGTGAATTACATTCTTTTCAGATAGTGAGGACAGGTTAATATGGAAAGGTCTCCCTTTGGCCAAATCTGGCCTTCCTAAAAATACGGTCAATCAAGTAATTTACTTGATCTCCCACCTTGTGCTCAGTCTGAGCACTACACACATACATTGAGAGGTTTTGATGAGAAAAATTTGAAACAGCATGTGTCACACTGGATGGTAGATTTGCATATGCATACTCCAGCCAGAACCATCACTTGTCACCCAGATCCGAGGTGTGGTTGGTTCATAGGGATGTACAGTATAGGAAACCAGCTCCTTAAAGTCAGTCATCTGACTGTGTTTATATTTAGTCTTGACCATAGGTAGCAGAATGGCATCACTCAAGGTAAGACTGTGGTAACAGTCATTGATAGGTCTCAAAGACCTACAGTTCAGGAGGTGTTCAGAAACATTTTCGGTTGTGATGTCACAAAATGGTGAATGCTGAGTTTTTATTATTTTGGTTATGTATAAATAAACTAACAACTTTTGACAAAAGTTCTCATTGCACAGTATTTTACTGAAACTGGCAAAAACTGGTGGATTTTTTAAAAGGCTGATGACAGATTTCAGACTTTTGTCTCTCATGTCCATAAAATGTATTTGTTGACTAAAGCTGCATTTTTGATTTCATCCTTAGGAACAAGCAGTCTCAACATACAGAAGAGCACTGAGAGAATCCAGAAATCACAGTGATAGAGATGGGACTTAACGCCGTGCTGAGATCTGTGGGACATTTCACAAGCTCTAATGACTGATAACAGAGAAAGTAAAATCTATTTTAATAAATGAAGTGCACCTTTAGTTTGCGATGGACTTGAAAATTGGCTGTCTACCAGTAGCCACAATCTAACCTACTTAAGAAATAAAATATTTTTATGTAAAATAATACTAAAAATTGGACCAGTGAAATGAGTAAAACTGTGATGGACATTTGATGGATATGAGGATTTGACATTTATAATGCACAGGATCACCCGTGAAGCTGTGTAGTTGCATTCTACATTTGGAGAAATCATGTTGCTTTTCTTTTTCTTGGAAGGAACTGTATTGAATGTTGATATTGTGATGAGCCTTTTGTTGAAGAAAAGAAAAATGTTATTGACCATCTGCATGGCTTTTTCTTCTTTTTTTCTTTTTTTTGAAAAGCAACCTAATGACAGACATTCTTTTAGATTTTATACAATGACATGATTACTTAAAAAAGGAACATTTTTACATAATTTTCAGACAATATGTGTATTATGATGCTGTCAATGTTATGTTTTTGACAAAATTGTATTTGATGAATTTTAAATCTCTGCTCTGAAGCTTTTATTATAATATTAGCTTTACAGTGTTGCAAGCTCAGTGTGGTTCATAAGCAATACTGTAATCTGTATACATGCGTATCTGTATCTTTTCAGGGTTGATGTTTGTTTTACTGTTTTTTTTTTTTTTTTTGCCTCTGGATATGTTTGTTAATTTTATCACAAAAATATCATTTTTTTTTTTTTAGTAATTTTCTCAAGTGATTATAATTTACGAAAGACAAAGTGCCATGTTTATTATTTCCTACTCTGAACTAATCAGACCTGATGCATTTTAATTTGCCTTATTTTGTTACCTAAAAAAAAGAGAGAAATAAATGAGAAATCCATATGACTAACAGCAAATCAACTGAAATAAAGCAAATCATTTCACATTTATGACATTGGTTAGATGTACTTATGTTTACAACAGTCTTGATGTCATTATGTTAGATTTTTTATTAAGAATAAGGAGTTTTTATTTTTTTTTAATTAAGAACTGTTAGTTATCTAACATAATAGATTCTGCCAAATATGCTTTAGGATTCAACATACTGAATAACCTGTCATCATTATAAGTGTTTTTTTTTTTTTCGTGTTATGGCAACAAATTATATTCATGTTCGATCATAAGTAGAGAGATGACACTTATTCAGCACATGCTAAATAAATTTCATTCTCTGTCTGAGAAAAAAAAGGAGTTCAGTCATTTCACTTTATGAGAAATTTTGAACAAAAATGTATAAGTGATTATAGCCTACATTTTTCGAATGTTCCCTATTTCTCTTTTGCTGTATACAATTTTGATGGTTTTGTATGCAAACTAATATCTGTTTTATCTCTCTGCAGATACAAAGCAGAAGCTGCACTATGTACCTTTTGGCCCTCTTGTGGCTGAAGTATAAAACTGCTTGATATTTACGGTGGAATTAGCCGAGTTTAGGTTGACAGGGTCTCTATGCGCCTTTCACTGCTCCCTACCGGAATTTCTGTTGTAGGTCATTTCACTTGCCCCCTTACCATTCATTTAATTTACAGTGTAAATAAAATATTTATGTGCATTGTATTGTGTACTGTGGATATACTGAGTAATGTAGAACTTGCAGCCAAGTGTAGACATTCACATTTCTAAATGTTTTTTAAACATATTAAAACCACAAAAATCACTCCATTCACTTGGGAAGAGAGAGAAAGTGCTGCATATTAAAAATGAACAGTGTGAAAAGCACGCTTTGCACTGAGAAAAGCACCAAAAATAAATAAAAAATATGAAATACAACTATGTAAAAAAATAAAATAAAATAAAATAAAACAATACTCAAGTCAGTAAATAGAAATACGTTTATTAATGTTTAACTGAGAGTCCAATGGTTACATTGAATGCAACTCAAAACAAACATTTTTCATTGATTTTCTGTGTTTACTTTGATGTGACTCACTTACGAGAAATAATGACTCCAAATAACACATCCTGGAAAAACCCAAATGCCTTTAGGCTTCATGAAATACAAATATACCAAAGTACATTAGATGTTATGTTTTTAAAAAGCTAAATAAAGTATTTAATTTCTCAGAATATTTCTCCTGCGTGTTGGTAGTTTTTTTTTTTTTGCAATAAATAAATAAAAAATGAATAAATAAATGCTAGCATCAAAAATGAAATGCTCTCTAAAACAAGTATTTTATATTTACATGTCCACAGCTTTCAGCATCGTTCATTGTTTCTAAAAGTGAATGTATATGGCTGTTGTCACAGTCACAGATGAGGGGAGGGCTTGCTGGGTAAGTTAAGGGTTTAAGGTCTATTACTGTGTTATCTAGTCTACTGGTCTACGTTTGCCTGACATTATAATGCTAAGTTTTCTACGAGCAAATTTGTCGTACAGCAAGGCAATATTTTGTCTCTGCGTTATATGGTAAGTAGGAACATTTTACTTTATGAGCATGTATGTGCAGTGCATTTTCTTGCTTTCCAGTTTTTTAATTAAATGTTTTCTTTTCATTGCTTCACTTTTTAATTGGTTCGTGCTCAAAATTCAGAGAACTGCTGCAGAATTCAGTTTTGTGAATTTTAGTGTTTAGTCGTTTATAGGTCAACTGGTCAATCTGTTGTTATTAAATAAAAATAAATAATCTGTTAATATAAAATACCAAAATAAGCAGCAACTCATATTTATGCATACAGAAATGTCCTGCATTGTTCCTCAAGGTTTTTCTTAGTATGTTGTGACCTTTTAAAGCCACAATTAAAAAATGCATAAATGCTAAAATTGGCATTTTTAAAGGAATATCATAATATCAAATATCATTTTCAGTTAAAATATTTTAGAAAATGGCAAGTTTTAAAATATGAAGCAATAAATATATTGTAGACAATGTCTTGAATACTTGATCGAACACTTTGGTTGGAAGGTAACTTTTCAGAACATGTTTATTGTTAATGTAATGAAAACCAAATAATTTAACATAAAATATATTGTTCATATGATGAAAACTCAAAACCAACTGGTTAAAAATAATAAAAGCAACAATTAAATATATATATATATATATATATATATAAAAAAAAGTGATATGAAAACTGAAGTTAGTTTTGATAAAAGCTTGGATGCCAGCATCAGATGCCACCAAGTTTGATATTTAGTTTTAATGCAGTTAAAGTCAGTCATTTTCAAGTGTGACTTGCATTAAATCTCCGAAAGTATCCAAATACCTTTAAGCACCGCTCTGTGCAATGTAAATTATATGGGCCTTGTTATGAATTACCCTACAGACTGTATTAACAACCAACATAAATCTGCTTCCAGCAGTGCTGTAGTGCTTTGTCGTTCAGAAGACAGGACCGCCGTACAAGCGCCTAAAGACCCTGTGGACTGTTTACTGTCTGAATGGTCCTCATGGACGCGCTGTGACCCCTGCCATAAGAAGAGGGTGAGAATAGTGTTCTATATAATGTCTGTCTGTTTGCTCATTTATCTGTTTATTTTTTTATTTAGAATATTAACAACCAAACAGTTTCAGTTCCCTTTGACTTTCACTGTATTTTTTGTCCATACAATAGAAGTCATTGGGAACCAAAACTGTTTGTTTATCAACATTCCATTAAAATATCTTTTAATTAAATACACTGTAAAAAAATGACCGTGAAATTTAACGGTAAAACTGTAAAAATGCTACAGTAAAAAACTCTTAAGTCGGTAAGTTACCCTACTACATACGGCAAAAAAAAAAAAAAAAAACTTATTGGACATTGCATGTAATTTTACAGTAGTATACCGTTTTTGGAAGCGGGGGAAAAAGAACGTATAATTTACGGTGAATAACTGTAAACTGACATTCCAAAAAATCACCTGCGTTACATTTCAAACTGTGTGTGTGTGTGCGTGTTTTTTTTGTTGTTGTTGTTTTTTGTTTTTTAAATAACTACGTTTCTTATCACTTATCAGTTTTGTACACTAGGGTTGTATGTTACATCTAATGTTGTTAAATGAATGTTTATTGCATTATTTCAGTTTGAGTGTGTTACCATGATGGTGTTTAGTGTTTGTGTGAATGACACTGTGCACCCTCTATATGTGTTAATATTTAAAAACTGCTCGAGATGGGCTTTGGCTCGTCATGTGATTTTTTTTTTTTTCACCACCTGCTTTTGATGGTTATCAGTGTATTATAATGGTACAAAACAAATTTCACTATTTCAAAATATTGGTATACTAACATTATATCAGCTAATGAAATTACGTAAAAAACTAAAATATTGCTACTGTACAACCACAGCTGCCATTTTTTTACCGTCAATTTTACTGATTTTTTTTTTTACAGTGCATTTAATCTTTACAGCATAGCACAAAACAAGTAATGTTACTGTGTCTTCATATGTTTTTGTAAATGTGAGAGATGAAACTTTTGAGTCTCACTTGAGATACTTGTTGTGTCTCCACACATCTTTTTTGCTCTCTGTCTCTGTATTTTCAGTATCGCTATGCCACGGTGGTTCAGCCGTCTGAGTTTGGAGGAGAGCTGTGTCATAATCACGGCCTAGAGGACGAACCCTGCACTGCTCCATCACGATACTCCTGCCAGAAACCCATTCCTCCATGTCAGGGCTTCCGCTGTACTGTCACAGGTGACCCTCATATCACCATATAGTCCCTGAGCATCACAAAAAAACTGCAAGACCAATAAATAAATAAATAAATAAAATAAAACAAATGAATAAATAAATAAAAATTGCATGTCTATTATACAATATGTGAAGGCAAAATTACATCTTTAACATGCACTGTACAAAAAAAAAAAAGGTGCAAATAAAGATTATTGGAGTACATTTTTACATGAAAATACTATTTAAGTCTTTTTACTTCAAAATGTAACCTTTAATTCAAAGTCACTTGCTGTGTTTGAGAAATTTACTAGTAATTTTTGGCTGGATTTTGTGTCATTTCATTAGAAATTCAGCCAAAGTAGTTAATGTATTAATGGGGTAGTTCACCCAAAAATGAAAATCATCTACACACCCTCATGTTTTTTCCAAACCCACAGGACTTCTTGTTCCTCTGCAGAAAGTCTGTTCACCCAAAACCACTCTTTATGAATGTTCTGATGTGACAGAATTTTCTTTTTTTTGAGTGAACTGTCCCTTCAATTAAACAGATGTAATATTGAAATTTGAACACAGGTTTAAAGGCTGTGTGTTTTATGTAACAGGCCGATGTGTGCTGGAGGGTCTGCGCTGTAATGGCGATGATGACTGTGGTGATGGTTCGGATGAACTGGGCTGTACTAAAGTGTACAAAATCTGTAATCAGCCAACCGAGGAGTATTATGGAATCGAGAATCTTGCCAAAGGGTGCGTGTGTTAAATACACTCCTGTACTTGCCTATTAATATTACATTCATGTATAATCAACTACAGCTCACTGACTTATCTGGAAGTTCAATCTTTAAATGTCAATTTTGATTTGACTAACATGTGAAACACATGTAAAGTACTTGATATAACTTTGATTTAATAAGTGTTAATATTGCAAGCTAGCAATATGCGCAAATGTACAAAATGTACAAAATTGCAACTTTACAAATGCGTAATGACAAATATGTTTAAATACATAGCATGCAAGTTTTAATAGAAATGACATTTTTTATATTTTATTATATAAATACAAAGCAGCAATACAAAATCATATCAAACAACACAATAGAATTAATTTAAAGGGGTCATCGGATGCCAAGTTCACTTTTAAATGCTGTTTGAACATTAATGTGTGTTGGCAGTGTGTGTACAAATCTACCCTATAATGATAAAAGTCCATGCAGTGGTTTTTAATTAATCTGTAAAAATAATATCCCCTTTTTCAAATCGAGCCATTCTCAGATGCCTGTCATTGTAGCGTCACACCCACAGAGTCCGCTCCCACCATAGTTGTTTGACATTAGCGTCTTACCTAAGATCAGCTGTAACAGTCCAACCTCCATGTTTTGATGCCGGAGCAAGGATGTAAGTTAGACAAGAATTGAGCGATTGAGGTGTTGTGTTGCTGGATGTAATAATGAACATAGTGGTGGTCATTCACTCCTGACATCTGAGCCTGGATGCAGTGGATTACGTTTGTTTGTGAAGGGAATGTGGCTCCCGATTTACATACATTATGTTCACACGAATCATTTGTGATCCAGCTTCACTTACAGCACAAGTGAGTATAAGGGTTTTTTTTACGAATCTTTGCGATCGCCTAATAATGTGCTAGTTAGCAAGTTTAGCGGCTAAAC
>JAHKKF010531608.1:159-24054 GCA_019740295.1 Labeo calbasu | reverse complement strand
TGTGCGTCCATATAAAAACAATGAATAAAGTCAGTCTCTAAACCTCGAGGGCCCAATTGTTATGCCTGTGGCCACCTGATTTGTCCCAGATCCCTTAGAGGGAACAGAGGGGTGACAGAACGCAGACAGGTGTGACCGCCACAGCCAGCTGTGACCTGAAGGTGCCGTTTGGTCCTGCAGGGCTGACAGTAGCCTGGCAGACCACCAGACAATCAGAACAGGGGCAGACGGAGTGACCCACCACCTCACCTGCAGGAGTCCGCAGAGTCCACAGGCCACCCGAAGCTTCTGCGTGTCTGGATCCACTCCAGCCACCTGTCAGGTGCACCAGCTGCCTGGCCCCCTTAAGCTGGGTAGTCCATCTGTGCCCAGGTCTGGATTTGATATATTACTCAGTATCGTGAGAGATAATGCTGTAATGTCTGTAAATTGTGTTAGCCGTGTCATATTCTTCTTTTGGTGCTATAATAAGTGGCTGCGCAGAGTAAAAGTTACAGATACTTGTAGTGCAGCAGTGTATGGCAGAGCGTTTATACTGCTTTCTCGCTTTTTATTACTGTCAGACTCTGATGATATTTACGCCTCATGTTTACTTCAGTAGAAAGCATAATTTAATGAACATTAAAATACAGTGGTGTTTTGCAGTGAACAAAATGCCAAAATACGCATCTGCATGCTTGATTAACAGTTGGCAGTATAATGTGTGTCTGAGAGAGAGTCAGGTTTTGGCTAAATTATAGGACTACCTAATAAAAAGGCTTAAAGTTGGCATGAAATGTAATTTACAACTTTCCTTCTCTATTGTGGTGTATATTGGAGCGAAATGAGGGGGTCTTTCTATCTATCTATCTATCTATCTATCTATCTATCTATCTATCTATTTATCTATCTATATTCCTTACCTAACAATTAAAATGCATTCCATATAGTAAAATATTACAAATATTGCAATTACAAATAACACCATAATGGATATTGCATCTAACATACATGTGTAGAAAAAAAAAAAAAAAAAACATTAACAAGTAGTGAAATGATATAGCTGAATACTAAAACACAAGATGAGGAATGATCACGTCTTAAATGTTCATTGTTTTGATTAAAGATTATGGCATATTATATACATATTATATAATAAATACGGCAACATTTCATTATTTAACTCAATTTTGAGTTCATAGTGACTTTAGTAAACACTTTAAAGAAGAGTTAACCCAAAAATGAAAATGAACTCATCTTCAGGCCATGCAAGCTGTAGATGTTAGTTTTTTAAACAGATTTTGGCATATTTTTAAGAAACAAATTACAATATTTTTTACAGGATTTGAAAATGCAATTGTAAAATTTTAATTAATGTTTATGTATATTAACTTATCTTAATTTCTACAACATGTAATGTTAAAAATCTATTAACACTATAAAATACATAAACTAACATTTAGAGCATTTATTAAGTAAGGGATAATGTACCTCCAGTCAGTTATTGCCAACAGGGGTGATCATGCATCACCCTGACGGGGTTTATCCCGCTTATTACATGGCTACTTGCCACATAAATAAATAACTAGACACGAAATATTGATATGAGTTGAAATATTTAACACAAAGCTTCTGCAAAGCGGAACAGTTCCTAACAAACGGCTGTGAGCTTAGAAGTTCAGACAAGATGAAAATTTAAGGCATAATGTAGTCATATCTCTAGCTTTTCACCACATAATTAAAGACGAGGACATTTACTGTTATTTAAGAAGAAAGCATTTTATATTTTTACCCGTTTATTATCTTAAATCAGTTACAATGTGTAAAACATTTGTTGAACACTTTTAACAATACTGCGCAAGCCTACTATTAACAGTTTTCATTTTACAATAAATATAGTCAGTAACTGAGGCACAAGATTATAGCAATTGCGTTTGAATGAAATGAGAGTGATATGAGAGATGTGAAAGAAGCACTGGCCTCAAATGCCTGTATGACCATGTGTTATTCCTTTTGCTAATGACAATTGTCACAACTGACCAATCAAAACTGGGTATTCCAACGAGCCATGTAATAATCTAGATTAAAGCATTGTTTATTGTTAATTTGTAATACATAACGTATTACCTATACATAAATTTATTGAGCCTACCAAAAATACCTTACATGTTGGGCTAAAATGTAAACTGGATTCTGTCAGGGTTAGATTTACAGTAGAATTAGAGGATAGAAAGTATCATTACTTCAGTATAAAAACAAAAGAAGAACATGGTAGAAACACAAGTGTGTATATGTGGTTAGTGTGTGTGTATGTGCCACTGAAACCCAGATTTGCTCCTCCATCGAGGTTTCTTTCCCATACTGCACTGTGATATTGCCCTCCGTCTCTCTCGCTAATGGGCTCACGTTGCTGCAGAAATGCCAATTAAAAATTGAGTACAAAGTTTCCCGGAGAGTCTAAAGCTGGCTGAAATAGAGCCAGCAAGTCAAATCAACAATGCTGATGAAAGGAACGCTACGCTTCTGCGCTGAGAAGGCGCAGCCTCTGTCCTTGCATCTTCATTAAGACGAAATGTAAAATATAAAATCGTCATTTAATCTTAATTACTTAATGCAGAAACGGAGTACAAGAGAAGAGCCAAGTATAGTCAGGATATAATTCTTCTCTATACTGTAGATGAAATATATATTAGTCTCAGACATTTGTGCATAATGGCTTTGCTGAGGCCATCCGTTGGCTTCCCGATTCAAGACTACAGTATGACACAGCCGACAGTCTGACCTCATTACAAGTCGTGATTCAAACACATATTCCAGCTCAACTCCTGCAGTCAGCTGCATCTGCTTTATTAGGTTTTTGTCTTGTGTCATAGAAGTCATTCACCTGTCGGTAAACCTCTTTTGTCAGTGACTAAATTATGATTATTAAAAATACAGTAAAAACAGTAATTTTGTGAAATATTATTACATTTCAAAATGGCAGTTTTCTGTTTTAATGCATTTTGAAATGTAATTTATTCCTGTGATGGCAAAGCTGGATTTTCAGCAGCCATTCTTTCAGTGTCACATGATCCATTAGAAATCATTCTTTGCTGATTTGTTGCTAAATTAACATTAGTTATTGCAAATCGTAAAATTATTTTTAAAAAAAGGGCAAAAACATTTATGGTAAAATACCGGCAGTGTCACGCTGCAGGCAGGAACAGACAGACAAAGACGAGATATAAACAAAATACATTTAATCATCCAAAAACGAAGCTCAGGAACACAGGGAAGTAACATTTAACGTCCAACAAACCAAGAGGGAAAACACACGCTATATATACTGACTGATTACAAACACAGGTGTAGGAAATGAGGAATGAACCAAAACACACAGAGCAGCGGGGGGAAATGGTGGGAGAAACCAACTCAAAAGTCCGGGGGTGTGACAGGCAGCTGTTGCAGCTACAGACTTGCCTTACATTCACAATAATAAGTATTGGACATGGACATTGAAGAATATATATATATATATATATACACACACACTGCCCTCCAAAAGTTTGGAAACACCCCTGGCAAAGTGTGGTTTTGGATGATATCAGCATAAATCCATATCATTTTTTGGTGCAAATACATTAAAGTAGCTTGACATTATCATTGTAATGTTTATCACATTATCATTGTGATAAAAACTGTTTATGTAATAAAATATGTTTTCGTAGTTTGTGTTGTCCCTTATCAGTGCAAAATTATCACTAATTAAAAAGGATTCATGCCAGTATTGTCCAAAACCCCACATTTCTAAGAAAAGAAGAAAAAAAACAAATAGTGTCATGCAGGGTATTCTGGGAATGTCAGTTTATGTTTTTTCACTGTAAATTATACATTGACTTTTTTTGCACTCCCAAAAAAAAAGTAATTTTAACAGCATTTTAATGTATAATTACAATAAATAATATTACAGTTATTCATTGTATATAGTACTGAAACATAATACTGTTTCGTTTAACCAATATTTTTGCTGCTTTATATTTTGGTGGAAACCAGGATTCTTTAATGAAAGTTAAAAAGAACAGCATTAATTTGAAATCTTTTGTAACAATAAAATTGTTTACTGTCACTTTTGATCGATTTATTGCATCCTTGCTGAATGAAAGTATTAAATTCTTCCTTTTTTTAAATCTTACTTACCTTAAACTTTTATCTTCATAAACTTCATATCTTGAGCACCAACTCTGCATGTTAAAATTTTCTAAACGATCATGTGATACTGAAGAGTGGAGTAATAGCTGCTGAAAATTCAACTTTGCCATCACCTGAATAAAGTACATCATAAAATGTATTAAAATACAAAACTGTTCTTTTTAGTTATAATATTTCACAATAGCACTATAGTTTTGATGAAACAATGCAGACTTGATTTCAAAAATATTAACAAATCAGTCGCTTTGACTGATGTATGTATGTAATATTTATTTATTTATTTTTGCAAAGCTGACTAATTTTCCTCATTGTGGACAGTAGAGAAAATCTGTTCAGTAAATGAAATGAAGCCTAACATGACAGGACAATCTATTAAAACATAACAGTTGTTGCGATGAGCATCAGGCATGCACATGCATCTGTTCTCCATCCTGTATCTGTAAGTGTATGTGATATTGGATGCAATTCCAACATAGATTAAAGAGTCCCTTGTGCCACATGGCTGCCAGTACACCATGATGACGAAAAGCACTGCTTCTCGTCTTCTCATACGTCTATATTAACACATCCAGTTTTGTGCCAGCAGACCTGGTGATGAAGAATGTCGCCCCTCATCCTCACTCAGCCTAACAGAGCGGATCTCTTTATAAGACACACATCACCTGGCAGCAGGTGCACAATAACCTCCTTATGCTTAAGACTTATTGGAATGCAGAGGAGGATGCAACCTTGGAATAAAATGGAAGGGAGTATCCTAGGGAAGCAGTGACTCAGAGAAATGCAAAAGGGCAAACGGCCCAGCTGCCTCAAGGGGAGACACAGCCAAGCTGATTGTCCGTTCCCACCCTCGGTGGAGGAGGAGCGCCGCACACACATTAAGACATCCTTCAGGCCGGTGAGGAGGCTTTATTATTGATGGAGAGAGGAAGACCTTGGGAGATGGATGTGGCTTTTGAGGGTGTGTGTGTGTTAGACGAGGTTGATTGTTAGTCATAGAAGCAAAAGCTTTTTCACTGTCAGTCTGTTCAAACAAACAGGAAAATAGCTTGGAATGATCAATATTAGACAGCACTTGTGGAGAGTTGGAGATGTAGTCTTATGTGTGTTCAGTCAGCCTGTTTAGTTAAATTCCACTGAGGTGTTGACAGTACCTTTTAATGCTAAAATATATACACTACCTTTTAAAAGTTTGGGCTCTGGAAGATTTTTGGAAGAAAACAAAAATAATGACTTCTTTCGACTATTTCCTTTCTTCTGTGTCAGTCTCTGCCATATTCAAGATAACTGCGACAAATGTGTGTGATGCTGCTAACGCATCTTATTTACAGGCAGAGGAAGATGCACGCTGTACGTAAACATGTCTGAAGATTTCGACAGAGAGGATGACTTGCAATTCTTTGCCTGACCTTACTTATTTAAACCAGAATATATGTTCTGCATCTGAATGCCAGAAAAAAGATCTTACAAGTTTGGAATGACATGAGGCTGAGTAATAATGACAGAATTTTCATTTTTGGATAAACTATCCCTGTAAATAATAAAAATAGGAAAATAATAGAAAGAAAGTAAAAATATGACCATACTTCAGGAAATAAAATGAAAGTGAGCTAAAGAGGTGAAGGGGAAAATGCTAATACATGGTCAAAAATTTTACATACACCTTGCAGAATCTGCAAAATATAAATATTTTACCAAAATAAGAGGGATCATACAAAATGCATGTTATTTTTTCATGTATTGCTGACCTGAATAAGATATTGCACATAAAAGATGTTTACATTTAGTCCACTAGAGAAAATAATAGTTGAATTTATAAAAATGACCCTGTTTAACAGTTTAGTTTTCTGTTATGTGATAGTTGTTCGTTGTCCCTTGTCCCTTGCAACTATTACAGATGGTTCAAACATTTACTGATGCTCCAGATGGAAAAGTGACGCATTCACCGGGGGGTGAAAACTTTTTAAATTTGAAGATTAAGGTAAATGTAACATATTTTGCCTTCTGGGAAACATGTAGGTATCTACTCTAGCTTCTGAAGGGCAGTACTAAATGAAAAAAATAAAGATATTTAGGCAAAATAAGAAAAATGTAGACATCTTCATTCTGTTCAAAAGTTTACACTCCTGGCTCTTAATGCATCGTTTTTCTTTCTGGAGAATCAGTGAGCGTTTGAACCTTCTGTTATGGTTGCATATTAGTCCCTCAGTTGTCCTCAGTGTAAAAAGATGGATCTCAAAATCATTCAGTCAGTGTTGGAAAGGGTTCAAATACACAATATGCTGAATGTGGGACCTGAAGGATTTTTCTGAAGAGCAGCGGGCAATTTAAGTGTCCAGGACAAACAAGGGACTCATGAACAACTATCACTAAACAGAAAAACAGCTGTGGATCATTCAGGTAACAACACAGTATTAAGAATCAAGTGTATGTACATTTTTGAACATGGTCACGTTTATAAATTTAACTATTATTTTCTCTTTTGGAAGTAATTGTAAACATCTTTTATGTGAAATATCTTATTCAGGTCAGTACTAAATAAAAAAAAAAAGCATGCATTTTGTATGATCCTTCTTATTTTGATAAAATAATTCACTTTTTGCAGAATCTGCAAGGTGTATGAAAACTTTTGACCTCAACTGTATATGAGGTGCTGGATAGAGGGAGTCAGTCAGATAAACACTGAAAGGGTGGAGTTTCAGAGAAGACAAAGAGTCAAGGACAGAGGAGAGGAAAAGAGGACAGTGTATGTGTGTATGGATGGTTTCTACTGCCGAAAGCTCAATGAGGGCCTGTACTGCATTAGAAATGAAGAGCTGATTTCCTCCTCCAGCTTCATGTCCGAAAGCATGATCACTCAAAGGAATCCTGACCTTGAATATATCAAACTGTCGGCGTATTCTTACAAACTTTGGTTTGATTTGTTCATACACACTCTCAAAAAAGTACAAAAGCTGTCATTGGGGCAGTACCTTTTCAAAAGGTACACTCCTGTACTATTAAATATTAATATGTGCACTTTAGGTACCAAAATGGACCATTTAGGTACAAATATGTACCTTTTGAAAAGGTACTGCTAGAAATGACAGCTTTTCTGTGAGGCAGAAAATAGCTTCATTAACTAACTGTCAACTACTCATTATAGTAACGTGGGAAATTCCCACAAAAATGTATGAACAAAGTACATCCAGAAATGATTAAATCCAGCAGTGAAGCTCAGACCCTGCTTATTTCTGTTTTATGCACTTTTAACTTTTGAACTCTCATTTATTTACATTAATGAAACTCTCATGGGAGCCCCATATTGGTCATGAGCTTATGTGCACAACATATTCTGCTGCATGCCCTGTATTTGTGCCCCTGAGTGTAGTACTACAAAGTGCATAGAAAAGTAGATACACCATAGGAAACTAAATCTGCATTAACAAGAACTCTTTTAGTTCATCCAAAAAATTAGTCCAGCTCTTCTTTGCAAAGCAACTCTAAATCATAAAATGTGCTATTTAGGTTACCAAAAAAAAGTTAGATGTTGACACTTGAGACATGAGACATCAAAACCAACATCTTTTTAGTGCTAAGACAGTAAAGACTTTTCCTACAAATCTAGAGTCAAGGAATTGGACAGAGTGTCTGTGGCCTCTACAGAAGTGACAAATGGTGACAATTAGTTTAGCACAATTAAAATATATTTCCATAGTCAGAGATTAACATAATCAGTAACATAATAATAACATAACAATAACATAATAATATCATAATCAGACCAGGTTTTATGCTGCTGCTGCCAGTTTTTACACCACCACCACCACAAGGCCATCTTTATTCATCAAACAAAAACTAGGCCTAAATCTTGAAATATTAGATTGAAATTAGTACATTTTAAATGTACAGTTATTGCATTAAAGGGATAGTTTACCGAAAAATGAAAATTCTGTCATTAATTACTCACCATCATGTCATTTCAAACTTGAAAGACCTTCATTCAACTTCGGAACACAAATCAATTTGTCGTGGAACTAGGGCTGTCAAAATGGCTGAAAAACTAAATTCGAATTTTGTACTTGAATATGATCAAAATTCAAATTATATTCAAATTTAAAATGCATAATTTCAGTTAGGGGAAAAAAAGCTTTTGGCTTCTCTCCTGAGGCCAAAAGAGGGCGGATCAAGCAAAATATTAGCAATCCACGGTTCTAAAATATAATAAAATAACACGACTATCTTTGAAAAAAGTGCTTAATATTTAAAATAAAGTAATGTTTATAAACCATATATAGTTAATTAAGTTGCTTAAAGGGGTCATCGGATGCCCATTTTCCACAAATTGATATAATTCTTTAGGGTCTTAATAAAAAATCTATAATATACTTAAAAATTCGTAATGGTTGTGTAAAACAACACCCTTTTTACCTTGTCAAAATGAGCTCTGCAAAAATCAACCAATTCTGAGGGGTTGTTCCTTTAAATACAAATGAGCTCAGCTCGCCCCACCCCTCTCTTCTCTCTGCTGCTCTGAGAGATTGTTTACTTTAGCCGCATTTAGCGCGTTGCTAACTAGCACGTTATTAGGAAAGATGATTGCAGAGATTCATAAAAAACCCCTTATACTCACTTGTACAGTACAGTAGGTGAAGCTGGATCACAAATGATTTGCGCGAATATAGATGCATTTATGTAGATCGGGAGCCGCATTCCCTTCACAAACAAACGTAATCCACTGCATCTTCAGTGGCTCAGATGTCGGGAGTAAATGACGATCACTATGTTCATTATTACATTCAGCAACACAATACCTCAATCGGAGATATTATTGTCTAACTCACATCCCTGCTCTAGCATCGAAACAATGGAGGTCGGACTGTCAACTATGTCAGTCAACTATCGTGGGAGCGGCCTCTGACGGTGTGATGCCACATATTATTTTTACAGATTAATTAAAAACCACTGCATGGATTAAACTTTGCATCCAATGACCCCTTTAAACAATAAGAAACAAAACAGCGTCATGTATACATAGTTTAATTCAAAGCAAGGAAAACATGGAAAAACATGGAAAATCACAAAGAGTAACGTTACTTTTTTTCATTTAAAAACATGAGATGCAGTGGAATGGGGAGAGACCCGTCCCGCCATAAAATTTTGAGACATGTTTTTTTCAAAGTTGAACTTACAATAATTTTAAATTGATTTCTAAACATCCGACTCTCTTGTGCGAGACACGAGTGCAGCGGTGATAGATGTCCATCTAGAAAATGTGCAAAATATGCATTCTGTGTGAACAGCTTGGTTTCAGTTTTGACGTAAACAAGATCATCTCCGCATTGATTTTCTCTTTTTCCACAATATTTTGAATGCACAATCCAGTGGGTTCAACTGGAAAGGCTAAAAAAAGCGTTAAAATTAAATAACACCTATCTACATTGTCATCACATCTTCTTGCGCCATTTATAAAGCTGACGCACACCTAAACTTCAAAGCCAGTGTTTTGCTTTCGAATGTGGATTTTTTTTTTTTTAAATTCAACGAATATTCGAAATTCAATTTGTTTTTTTGACAGCCCTACGTGGTACTCTCAATAATGGCGGTGGACTGTCCCGGAAGAGAAGAAATTGTCAAATAATGTAATTATTTTTGTTTTCTTTGCCCACAAAAAATATTCTCGTAGCTTCTTTAAATTACTTTTGAACCACATGGACTATTTTAACGATGTCCTTACTACCTTTCTGGGCCTTGAACGTGGTAGAACCCTTGCTGTCTATGGAGGATCAGAAAGCTTTCGGATTTAAAAAAAAATATCTTAATTTGTGTGAAGATGAACGAAGGTCTTACGAGTTTGAAACGACATAAGGGTGAGTAATTAATGACAGATTTTTTATTTTTGGGTGAACTATACCTTTAAAACATCAGGCCTAACATAATGCTGGAAACATGGTGTTTATGCTGCTGAAACCACATTAAAGCCTTAGACTCATATTGGCAGTATGAACAGCAAAGAGCAGCTTTAAAAGGTTGTTTGATAAAAACCCATTACACAGCGTGTGTAAGAGGAGGAAATACCTGAAATGATTACTGAGAGGCTAACAATATGTGGTTTTAAACACATGATATTCCAGAGTAAACATGGTGTGAGGAAACATACATTCCAGGTGGTGTAATCACAACCCTTCTCACCTTGGCAGAGTGTTTTTCTGCAATAATGTATGCCAAAAAAATGTAACTTGAGGTAAGGCAAATATACAAAAAAAAAACAACAATAAATAAAATTTATTCTGATCCTTGTAATCCTATTTTATTGTTGATGCCGGAGTCTAACCAGCTCATTTATTTTTGGCTTGATGAGACAGAGAGAGAATAAAAGAACACAATGTGAGGCGTGAAACGGAGCTGAGCGCATTTATTCAGGCTGATGTGAATCAAGAGTAAAATGGCCTTTGTTGGATAGCTTTCATGTAATCCAATAATTGGTTGCATCAGAAGTCATTTTTAAACTGCTGTAAAACCGACTGAATGTGAAATAGAAACTGTGAAATCATCTGAGAACCGAGGTGTCGTCAGCTTACTATGTCGAGATGTGAATATTTTTATTATAAAAAAAGTACTTGTAAAGCCTTTTTTTTTATCTTTAAGGAAACAGATCACTTAAGAAAATAATTTTTAATTTAAAGGCTGGCCATATTACAAAGTCAATGCAATTAGTCAGTGGAACAGAAACTGAACTTAGTCACATTATTAAGTAAGTAATAGTTTAGTGTGTAATTCAAAATAGAACTTTAAAAAATAAACTTAATATCAGGCATTAGCAGATGCTCATTCATTAACTCTACAAGTCCCTTTTTATGTGATAAAAATACTGTAAAAACAGTACTTTTATGAAATATTATTACAACTTAAAATATCTGATTTCTCTTTATATTTTTTATAATGTAATTTGTTCCTGTGATGGCAAATTATCAGCAGAAATTGCTCCAGTCACATGAAGCTTCAGAAATCATTCTAATATGCTGATTTGCTGCTCAAGAAACATTTATTATTGTCCTTCATATATTAACATGATTGTGCTTAATATGTTTGTTGAATCTGTTAATCGGTTTTACAGGATTCTTTAAATATAAATCTCAAAAGAACAGTGTTTATTTGAAATAGAGCTCTTTTGTAACATTATAAATGTCTTTTAATTTAATACGTCCTTGCTGAATAAAAACATAAATTTCATTCATTCATTAAAAGAAATATGTATAATAAAATTTCAATCGCTTTAAGGCATTTAAGCACATATATGAAAAAATATTATGAATTATGTAGCAAGCCTGTAACCACCTAAATCAATTAATTAAATGCATTTTTTGGCAAATACAGGTAATTTGCCATAAAAATATGTTTTTTGTTTATGAATAACCCTAAAACTTTGTATGCTTGTTTAGAATCACACGTTGCATATTTTGTGAAGTTTTGAGTTTTCGGAATGAGGAGGTCTATCATATGAAATAAATATTGTGTGTATGTGTGACGAAAATGCACAATAGACAATTGTTTACGCCTTTAAAAAATGCGATATCGTCACCATTGGCCAATTTCTTTCAGACCTTTAGGGCTGTGATTCAAACAGGCCCACCGGGTTTCGTTCCAACTGACCTCTGTTGTCTAATAAATGCTCATGTTTTTTGAGATACACAAATGTCATCATAGCCACTTGTGGCACTTTGGATCAAGACCGTGCATACCAATTTTCATGTCGATAGGACAAACGGGTGCATAGTTACGGCCGTTTTTGGTGGCCAAGCTCCACAACTTTTTTCACATGACCCCAGATTCAGCTCTTACATGCGCTTTATGAGTTTGATTAAGATATCTCATTCTGTTCAAAAGTTACAGCCATTTTAATAAAAGCAGCCCTACCCCTTTCGAACATTTTGGCGTCCCTTTGCGACGAAGGGTTTGAAAGTTAAACTTTTTTTGATAAGGGAATCTTCCTGTTCTGGGTTGGTTCCGATCGGGTGAAAAACCTAGGACTAGTTTGCAAAAGTAGCTTTTCCAAAAAAATACAAAATAACCCTATTTAAACCCCTAGGAAAAAAACAGTATTGACCCCAGACTTTTAAGTGTGTATGTACTGGTATTCACTACATAATGGGGACTAAATATCCCCACAAGTATAGAAATTTTGACCCTGTGGGGACATTTTTAAGTTACCCATGAGGAAACAAGCTTAAAAATCATAAGTGTTCATGACTTCATCATCATGAAGTGTTTTGAAAATCTAAAAATGCAGAAAGTTTTGTGTGATGGGTAGGTTTAGGGTAAGGGGACAGAAAATACAGTTTGTTCAGTAGAAAAACCATTACGCCTATGTGTGTGTGTATTGAGATTGAGATGGAGCTGATTTTATATAGTTTGGGGTATATAAGATGAGGTGATGTTTAGTGAGTTAAACCTTGGGGAGGTAACAATATCAACTCTCGGTACTTTGCAAAGCTGTTACCACATAAAGAATGTAGGATTGGAGATTTCAGTTTAAGAACATGCCATTTTATATCTGTTGACCACTAATATCAATAGCATGGGGGATAAACTAATGGTCTGTAGCTGTTATCACTGTGGTACTTTGGGCCTGAGGTAGTAAAATATGATTTCATCCATTACATGTAATGCATTTGACAGATGATTTTATCCAAAGAGGCTTAAATCGCATTGAACATATACACTTTATCAAATGATGCATTGCATTCCCTGGGAATCAAACCCATACCAGTTCCAATGCCCTACTTTTTGATCTAGCCAGAGACCTAGCATGAAGTTGCAGCTAAGCAGCTTATTTGATGTCATGATTCCCTACGCTGCAATGGAGTAACCATGTATCGAGCACTAGAAAAAAAGCACTCTGAGTTAAGCTATAAGATGACCTTTACTATTTATTTGTGATCAATCTAGTATCATGCTGATAGTCCATTCTGTCAGTGTTTGTTCAATAGCATTAGCTTGAGGGATTGAGCGCATTCGTTCATCCAGCAGAAGGTCTTCTCACAGTGACAAATGAAAGGAACGAGTGCCTGTTACAGGGGGCAGTTTTTCAGCCGCTGTATCATTTGTCCCCTCTGTATGCTGGATGTGAGGTTCCCTGAGGACCCAGACACAAACACAGCCACCTCTGAGATTTATCCATTTGTAAACCACATTCAGTGTAAAATCCAAAATGTGGAACATTTCAGTAGTGTAGTATTCGTGTTTTTCATTATAAAAAAAGTGAGTAATTGTGATGTTCTTTCAGTTTTTTCACTTCCTCTGTGAAAACATAATGCAGTCCAAAACACATGTTTTTAATTTGAACAATGTGGTGAAGTGTAAGTGTTTGATTTACAACCATTGAACATGTTTTTTGGTGATGTTGATGATGATCAAGCTTTCTGAGAGTCTGAGCTAAACAGTTTCCATTCCTGTATTAATCAACTGGACAGCAGTTATTACCTTGAACAAGAGCTAGTCCATCAAAAATCCAGCCATTAGCCCATTTTATATATGAGAAAGATGGCGTTAAATCAGAGCCAGATGCAGAAAAAAACTAGAACGATGTTCTGCTCAAAATATATTACACCGGAGATAGTCTATCTAAAATGAGATTGAACTTAAAATGCAGGCCTCCCCTGAAAACAGAATCCACTATGACCAGATATTGACCTTTAAAAATGAAAGCCCAGGGCCAATCTTGAGAGGAGGCTGGAATTCAGATTCAACCATTTGAAGAGCAGTGAGTGAATAATGATGACTATGACATTCAGACCCGCATGGGACTCACTGTGAAGGACATGACTGGGAAAAAGAAAAAAAAAAGATACTGCAGGGATGATTGGGACTGGGCTCAAAAAATGGCCAATAGCAATTGCTGCTCCTCCAGACTGTTCACGTCTTTGACCTCTGTCTCGAATTCACCCACAATTGCAAGGCCAAAGAAACGCAGTGTTTCAAATTGTACTGTGAGAGATTAATAGCACGGCTAATTAATAATCAGACTTTCTCTAGACAGAAAACTTTGGTGAAGATTTAAGTGGCACTTTGTTGAAATGAAGTTTTACTGCCAAAACATTTGTCAGTAAGGGCCGAATCGCATATGTTTCTAATCACACTGTGGCTAACTCATTAATGAAGCATTGAGAGACATTTTTTTTTAAAGGCTTGGAGACTGAATAGCAAACTGATAAGCACAAATATTATGTCGAGACCTTTTAAAGGCTTATGTTAACTGTTCTCTGAAAGAAAAAAAACTCTTGTACTAGGGTTCACATAAAAGTGTGTAATTATTTATGACTTTTTTTCCTCTTTCCTCACAACATTATTTTTTGGCTCTTAAGTGCTGATGGGTCTGTGAGTGCTGTAATTGTTTCTGCTGTAATTTTGCTGTCAGAACTCAAATCTGTGAGGATTTCATAGACATGTAACACTTTTTATTCAGCACGGCAGCACAAGGATGAATTAATTTTCTACTCTGTTCACAGTGACGACAGACATTCAATTATGGATTCATTTTTATTTATTTACTTCATTTATTATTTATTCCTAATGACAGTTATTTATTCATGTTTGTCAACCCCAATGCCCATCTCCTCAGAAGGATTAATAAATGCATATATACACAGCAGTTGGCATTAAATAGTGGTTAATTTAGTTAAATAATTTGAGTGGCATGGTGAGCTGTTGGAAAATAACATTTGATGATGATTTAATCAGCAAGTGTTTTCAGATTGCTTTATGCCACAGATCGGGATCTTGAAATGAAACTGCCCTGGTAATTAACCGTCTGGATATATACTTCTTTCATTGACAAACATTTATAAAAAATTATTTTGATCATTTTGATGAAATAACATTCTTTGAAAATCTTCATATTCATGCTTAATATTCAGAATTCATATATCCTTTTTGTTTAACCATAATAATGTAAAACCCATAAAACCACATAAAAAATGATTGCAATCAGAAATATCCAAAATAATAATAAATATAACTGCAAGCAGCGATTACCGAGGTTCAACCGCTTTAAGGCATTTAAGCACATTTGAAAAAAAAGACATTATTTAGCAAGCCTGTAACCACTTAAATCAATGATTTAAAAAAGCAAATCCAGGTAATTTACCATAGAAATATTATGTTTTTTAAAGTTTATACGCCAGCTGTGGTCCGATCTCTTTAAAACTTTGCATGCTTGTTTAGAATCACCTGTTGCATGTGCTCAGCAGGTTTCGTGAAGTTTTGAGTTTTCCTTTAGGCTTTGTAGGATTTTGGGTAAATGTGGACAGACCCTTTTTCTAAACGACACTGTTATAGCTTCCCAAAGGGTTAATTTCAACGTTTTTTTGATAATTATAGACAGAGAGAGTCCAGAGAATTGTACTGCAGTGTTTTTTTTCCAGACTGTTTTTTTTTTTTTTAAATATATTTTTTGATTTTGATATGCAAATGTCCTTATAGACACTTGTGGCTCTTTGGGCCATGACCGTGCACAGCAATTTTCATGTTGATAGGACAAATCGTTGCATAGGTATAGCCATTTTTATGTTTTTTCCCTTCTTATAGCGCCACCAAGTGGCCAAGCTCTGCGATTTTTGTCCTGTGACATCAGACTGAGCTCTTATATAAATGTTCTGAGTTTGGCGAAGATATCTCATTCCGTTCAGGAGTTATAGGCATTTTACTAAAAGTGGCCCTGTCCCTTTTGAATGTTTTGATGTCCCTTTGCGATGGTGAGTTGAAATTTCAACTTTTTTTTATAGTTATTAGTAGTCGCTCTCTAGAGAATCTTTCTGCACGGGTTTGGTTCTGATCGGGCAAAAAACCTAGTACTATTTTGCAAAAGTAGGTTTCTGAAAATGTCACCCAAAATTTTTTCCCTAATTTTACATTGCCACTGAAAAGTTTGGTGTCAGTAGAATTTATATATATATATATATATATATATATATACATATACAGTATATTTTTGAAAGAAGTGTTTTATGCTCACCGGGGCTACGTTGGTTTGATCAAAAACACAGTAAACAATAATATTGTGAAATATTATTACAGTTATAAATACATTTTTTCTTATACTGTATTTTCTTTTATATTATTTTATTAAGTTTTATTATATTTAAAAAAATAATAATTTATTTTTGTGATGATTAAGCTGAATTTATCAGCCATTATTCCAGTGTCATATTTTTCAGAAATCATTCTACAGTAATATGCTGATTTGATGCTAAAATAACATTTCGTATTATTATCAATGTCAAAAAAAGTTGTGCTGCTTGATATTGTTCGGAAATGGTAAATGATACAATTTTTCAGGATTCTTTGATGAATAGATTTTATGAAAGACCAGCATTTAGTTATCATAACTCAGTCACAGCTTTTGTCACACTCAGTCATGTAGTGCAGTATTCTTTTTTGTTTTCATTGTAAGAAACAGGGCTAATTTAAAAGTTAAAGAAGTTCCAGCGAGTGAACATCTAGGCCATGTCAGTGCAGAAGGGCTTCGCTCTTGACCAGTGAGAATTAAAATGAGGGAGGACACCGTCAATGAAAAATGTTGGTCAGTTGCACTGTTGTCTTGGCCTGATTAACTATGGAAAGTTGCCCTAGCTAGCAACACATCTGAGACTCTTGAATCAACAGCACAAAAAAGGGGAGAAATGGGTTACTTTCATGTCAGGTTTCTTGATATTCAAAATTCTGAAATATCTGAGGGATTTTTATTTTTTATTATTTATATATATATTTTTTTTGTAGTTTGTTTGATTTGTTCTATTAAAGGAGAACTCCACTTCTAGAACAACAATTTACAAATAATTTACTCACCCCCTTGTCATCCAAGATGTTCATGTCTTTCTGTCTTCAGTCATAATAACGAAATTATGGTTTTTGAGAAAAACTTTTAACGATTTTTCTTCACATAATGGACTTCAATTGTGCCCCCGATTTTGAACTTTCAAAATGTAGTTTAAATGCAGCTTCAAACGGCTCTAAACGATCCCAGCTGAGGAAGAATGGTCTTATCTAGTGAAACGATCGGTCATTTTTTTTAGAAAAATAAATTTTTTTATACTTTTTAAGCACAAAAGCTTGTGTAGCACAGGCTCTGAGATTCACGTTCACGACACTACGTACTATTGAATTACGTCGAAAGGTCACGCGGAACTACAGACCCAGTGTTTACAAAGCGAACGTGCAAAGACTAACAAAGTGCAAGTAAGTCAAATTCTGTTTACAAACAAAAAGCTACAATGATGTCGGACGATTCTGAAGTTGTAGGAGAAAATAAGATGGAGTTTTTTGCCATTTTCTACCTTTTTGAGCCAGAGTACACAGACGATGAACTTAGACGTGATTCGTAGTAGTGATGGGAAGTAAAAAAAGCAAAATATAATTAAAAATGTTACATATTACTTCCCTAACACATCTACTGCTTACACAAATGTTGATCACACTACAAACAAGACAAAACTGTAATGCTATAAGAAGCAGAAGAGATTAATTAATTGTTTACCTGGGTCTTTAGTCTATGATTAGCTCACCTCACCTTATCTGACAAGTTTTCGGGTTTGAGTCGTTCGTTCATCACGTGACAGCCCCATAAAATGAACGAACGACTCGAAAAACCCGAAGACTCGAAACAGGTGAACTAATTCCAGTACAGAACCTAATAGGATGTTGCGCATTCGCGACTGAATGAATCACTCCCCGAGACGACTCGTTCTTCCCGAGTCACATTACAGATCCGTTCAGAATGAACGAATCATTTAAGATAAGACCCATCTCGGCTGGGATCGTTTAGAGCCTTTTGAAGCTGCATTTAAACTACATTTTGGAAGTTCAAAATCGGGGGCACAGTTGAAGTCCATTATATGAAGAAAAGTCCTGTAAATGTTTTCCTCAAAAATCATAATTTCTTTACGACTGAAGACAGAAAGACATGAACATCTTGAATGACAAGGGGGTGAGTAAATTATTTGTAAATTGTTGTTCTGGAAGTGGACTTCTCCTTGAAGTTTGGTGTGATGTACATGATGTATATTGTATCGGGAAAAGAGGGAAATGTTACTTTTAAGTACTTGCAGTGTCATAGACACAGAGGTCAGGATTTATATTTTGTTTAATAGCATGGTATCTTTTTGCCAATTTTTGGGAGATTTCAATTGGGACATTTTACAGTCCTACGCAATTGACTGTAGCTATAAACCTGGAAATCCATGTTTCCAGGGGCATTCCAGGTGAACAGACAGGATAACAAGCATCTGTGGTAAGATGTGGTAAGTCTAACTGGCTGTATTCCAGTTCTCACACATCCACAGCTCTTTGATTTTCACCCCAAGAGAGAAAGCAAGTAGCAAGAAGCTGAAAAAGAGACTTACTTACTCAGTGGACAGCCATTACACCAACAGCACAGTCAATTGGGGTCTAAATGGGAGTTTCATTTACCAGCACCATTGACTTGTGCTGATTGTAAAGCCATTTGTTTGGGCCTCTTTGCTGGAGAATCGTGTTTTTCTGTGGATGTCTGAGCCATTACACTGCATTAGCGAATAAGCAATTTTGTTTGAGAGCAGAATTATGTGGTTGGAAATATTCTTGCAGCCTGTGTGAGAGGAGAAAAACTATGTAAATAAATTTCTGCTTAAAAAAAGGTTACACATAATAAATAATCATACTCATTTTGTAAAAATGTTTGGTTAAGTCATTTACACTGAGATTAGTACATACATAAAAATCAAAAACATCATAATCAGTTGTCATTTATGAGATGCATTACAATTTTTTTTGAGACTTTATGTGTGAAGACATCAATCAGGAGCTGTGATAGGAGTTTTATTTAGCAGCTACTCTAAGCAGTGTGCGATTTGACACCATGAACAGCAGCAGCGTCCGGTACGGCTGCCTCAGGTGTCTGTCCAAGAGCGCACACGCACCGCAGAAGGAAGTAAGAGGAAGAGAAGGGTGTCGAGACAGGGGACTCTAATTAGTGAGTGTAGAGAGGCAGAGCAGAGAGGCTGAGGCCTGACAGCACGTATAGGCCCCCTGTTTTAATGGCCATCATTTGCCTGACAGCCAGTCAGACTCTTTCACTCTTGTTCTCTCCCACCATTTCAGGTGAAAATGAAATTTTGTTTCACCAACCCTCTTTTCTTTCACTCGTGCCTTGTTCTGTGGGCTTCTGTGTTTTGCTTAGTTTTTGCTCTGTAATACTAAATGCAGTTCTCCCTTTGAAAATGTAGTATTTTTACCAAAGAAAGTCAACAGTATTGATAATAAAGGCTATTGCCAATTTCAAGTCAAGGTCCAGATGTTATTCCACTTAAAATTTGCCAATACATGCAAAAAAAAAAAAAAAAAAAATTAAGAATCATACATTTAGGAAAGGAAATTTAAAAAGGAAATTTTAAAAAAATTCTCTTAATGTGTCAGATTGATAAATTAAGACATGAGGTTATTTCTTTCAAAAAACAGCTTCTAATTATGAACAGGTGTAGGAATTATGAATAGGTGGAAAAATAAAAACGTTACATAGAACATTACTTTGATGTGGAAGCCCATTTCTGCCACTGAATAAAAAAATACAAATTTGGTTATTGTGGCTTTTTATCTTACAATCCTGACTTTTTTTCCTCAAAACTGTGAGATATAAACTTGCAGTTGTGAGATATGAACTCACAATTCTGACATTTTTTCTCATAATTGCATGATACAAACTCACAATTCTGTTTTTCCCCCCAGAATTGAGATCTAAACTCACAATAGCTAAATTCTAAAGTCAGAATTGTGCAATATGAACTCGCAGTTCTGACTTTTTTTGCAGGAAATAAACTCACAATTTTTTCTATACAGCAAATGCGAGTTTGCATCTAGCAATTCTGACTTTTTTTCTTGCAATTCTATTGTGAGATATAAGCTCGCAATTGTGAGTTTAAAAGTCCAGTTTTGAGGGGGAATGTGTTCTCAGAATTGCGAGTTTATATCTCACAATTCTGACATAATTGCGTGTTATAAAGTCAGAATTGTGAGATACAAACTTGCAGTTCTGAGAAAAAAAGTCACAATTGTGAGATTTAAACCTGCAATTGTGAGGGGAAAAAAGTCTGAATTGTGAGTCTATTTCTCTATTACTTTATAACTTGCAATTGCTTTTATATTGAATTTCTTCGAAAAAAAAGTCAGATATGCAGTTTATATCATGCAATTCCTACATCATTTCTCACAATTATGAGTTTACATCTCACAATTCTAAGAAAAAAGTCAGATTTGCAGTTTATATCACATTTCTGGCTTTATAACTAACAATTGTGAGTTAATATCGAACAATTTGGAGAAAAAAGTCAGATTTGCAGTTTATATCACAATTCTGTCTTTGTAACTCACAATTATGAGTTTATATCTCACAATACAGAGAAAAAAAAGTCAGATTTGCAGTTTATATCACAATTCTGGCTTTGTAACTCACAATTGCGAGTTTATCTCACAATTCTGAGAAAAAAGTCAGATTTGCAGTTTATATCACAATTCTGGCTTTGTAACTCACAGTTGCAAGTTTGTATCTCACAATTCTGAGAAAAAAAAGTGAGAATTGTAAGATGTAAACTCAAAAAAGTTAGAAATGTGAAACCTTTTTTATTGTTTATTCAGTGGCGGAAACTGGCTTCCATACTTTGCATTAGATTCTAAGACTTAATGCACAAATATATTTTGATATACAGTATCATACAGAGTTTTTTTTCCCCAATTTGTTGCTATGTCATTGCAATCATTGCAGTTTCAGTTTCAGTCTAGTTGTCAGTCCATAAGTGTTGCAGTGTGCAGAGATGTACATTTTCATCCCTCAATTATCAGTTGAATTTGCAGTTGGATTTTTAACTAAATTTGAACTAATTGAACAGTTTATTATTTTTGCTGAGAAAGACTTCTTTAGTTATTTGTAAAATTATCACTTTTAACCATCAATTAAAAAAAAAAAAATCCAATATTGATGTGCTCACATGCTGAAAAAGACTAGGGTGCCCTTTGTCTGTTTTTACAGTATAGTCGTTAATGAATATGGCAAAATGAATATTATTCAGTCACCATGAGAAAATAATTTCCAGGGGTTTTTTTTTCTTCTGTCTTCTGTCACTATTCAGCTTTATGCAAAGCTATCTTGATTTTTCGATATTAGTTCTTTTCTTGCTGGCATTGTATTACATCCATTCAATCGAGGCAGGCTTGCATATCTAGAAAAATCCATTATGAACTACAGTTTACAAAAGTCTATTCCTGCATCGTCAGCAAGACTGAACATTCGCTGAAGGCCATCATTTCCCAAAATGATGCAGAGCTGGAAAGTCCCACCGTAAATATTTGATCCGTTTAGTTACAGTGAACACAAGGCTGTGTATTCTGGTGATAGTGTAGAACGAAACCCTTCAAAATCATTCAAAAGAGGTCAAAAAAATTGTTTCAGATCTGAGGCAATTTACTCTGTTTTGCTTGCTCACTTCTTATGACTCCATATTTATTTGCATTATAAAGATTTTTTATTTTACTTCTCTAGGGTTACATTTACAGTGCTCTGCCCTATAGCGTAACCATTTCTCAAAAACATGTCTCTGCATACTCTTATCTGGACATTCTGGGTTACTCTAATATCACTTTATAATGCCACGTGTTTGATTTATGGCAGAAAACACTTAAACTACCCCTTTCTCAAAGGGTTTTCTTAGAAGATGGATTGGAAGAAATAGAATATGTTGAATATGACCCTGTATAAAGCACATTACAACTGAGTTTAGTTCATTCTTCCTTGAATGACTTGACATTTTGGTTTATCCATAAGGTCATAAAGCATTTTCCCAATATCTGTTCTGGATAGGATTTTCTCTTTTAATAAACAAGAAGAGTCCTATTGCATTTCATACATAAAATATAAAGCACATGCTGTGTGTCGGAGACTTTGGAGACAAAGGGAGAAATCAACTTGGAGGGGTTCCAAAGCCATGCTGGTCATCAGAAAAGACACCCATTCTCTTTATTTTCTTGTAAAAGCACATTAATGCACCTGCAATGTCTTGAGAGGCTTCACAGCCCACGCAGCTCTCAGTATTTTGCCTCAGACATATAATGAATAAAGTACGCTATGTGGCCAAAAGCGTGTGGACACATCCTTCTAATGAACAGATTTGGCTGTTACGGTAATTTCTTTGAGGACAAATAGTATTGCTACACCATATAAAGTCACTCTAGAGAATTGTTTTTCCAACTTTGTTGTAGCAGTTTGTGAGGGCTTTTCATAGGCCCTTTTTTATTCTATCATAAATCCCTGTGAAGAAAGCAAGGTCCAAATAGAAATGATTTACTGAGTCCGGTGTGGAAGAACTTGACTGGCCTGCACAGAGCCCGGATCTGAACCTAACTGGACACCTTCAAATAAATTAATTAGAAGGGGGTGTCAGCATAGTTGTGGCCATATAATGTATCATAAGCAATCGCTGACAATGATCCATGGATGTTTTTTTGACCTGCAAGCATGAAATGTTATTCTTTATAAGGTTTGCCCTGAAAACTTGTTTAGTTGTTCTTCATCTCTACCAAAGCCTTTACCGCAAATAGCCAGAGAGCAGCTGTTTGTTTACCTGACCTGATTCTGATACACACTCTTCACATATTCCATTGTACAACTCCAGCCACGTTCAGCCATGCACAGATATAAGCCATGTTCCCATTTTACACAACTGCACTCAAACTTATAACACTATTGCTTTAATTAGTATGAAATATATAACATTTACCAACCCAAACAAGGTTCTCCCTGAAGTTTCTTAAAATGAGAGCCATATATTTCCACTGACAGTCGGGCAGATAGTCTGGCCAAATAACACAAAAATAAGAGCTCATCTTGGGGCCAATTACTGCAATGGAAGTTTCAAGTTTTTTACCAGCTAAAATTATAATGATATGGCCATAATTGTTAGAAAAAAAGAGTAAGATAACAATTTCAGAACACTTCAGACGTTTTGCTTCTGTGAATTAAACACCATCTGGACGTTAAAGTTAAAATGCTCAATTGTCGAACAAACTGGAATCCTTTTACTGCCAGATCATGAATAGTTTCAGTTCAAAGATTTCTACACATCCTTCTTCGTTCATTAATTTTGCACGTATACATGCTGTAATGTAAGCAAACAGCAGCTCTAAAGCAAAGTCTGGATGAAAGGATCATGGAGGCCCAATGCACAAGCGTAACGGAAGGTCAAAAGGTCAATAAAGGTCTAAACTCAGCTGTAAATGTTTAAAATTTGAAATGTCAAACGCTTAGTTTGTATGCAGTTTGTAAGGATTCAGACAGGTTCAAAAGGAAGAAAATACATGAGATGAGATGGATGGGTAATATTGGATCTCTGTTGTACTAGATAAAAGTCAGTTACATTTAAGCAAATATCAGAATCTGATACTAGTGGCAGAAATGAATGAAATTTATAGAGTAATGCTTAGGATGATTGGAAACTTTAGGAGTTTACATCAATAAAAAGATGACAGCAGACAAAGATTTCAACTGAAAGTGAACAATCACTAATCAGTAACACTAATGAATATAAACCTAACAGACCACTCAGATCATTAGGATCGAGTCAGTTAGAAATACCAAGGGTTCACACAAAACAAGGGGAATCCGCTTTTAGCTATTATGCTGCCCGCAGTTGGAACCAGCTTCCAGAAGAGATCAAATGTGCTAAAACATTA
>JAHKKF010531607.1:0-12661 GCA_019740295.1 Labeo calbasu | reverse complement strand
ACTGCTCACTGCCGCAGCAGTGAATTCTTCCACCGGTCTCAGCAGATGTCATACCAAACTCTACTGCTCACTGCCGCAGCAGTGAATTCTTCCACCGGCCTCAGCAGATGTCATACCAAACTCTACTGCTCACTGCCGCAGCAGTGAATTCTTCCACCGGCCTCAGCAGATGTCATACCAAACTCTATTGTTCCCTGCCGCAGCAGTGATTTCTCCCACCGGCCTCAGCAGATGTCATACCAAACTCTATTGTTCCCTGCCGCAGCAGTGAATTCTTCCACCGGCCTCAGCAGATGTCATACCAAACTCTATTGTTCCCTGCCGCAGCAGTGAATTCTTCCACCGGTCTCAGCAGATGTCATACCAAACTCTATTGTTCCCTGCCGCAGCAGTGAATTCTTCCACCGGTCTCAGCAGATGTCATACCAAACTCTACTGCTCACTGCCGCAGCAGTGATTTCTCCCACCGGCCTCAGCAGATGTCTAGAGGTCAGTATTTCTTCCACTGGTCTCAGAGGAGTTTTCATATTAAAGTCTGCTAAACTAGAACAACTAATTTTTTGCTTAATGCCCTTCAATTGTGCAGAAGTAGTGCTGAGGTTCAACTAAAGATATACTGAAATATATTTCATTGTGCTAAAGTGGAACTATTGCAAGTATACTTCAGGTACATATCCTGCATTTATCTTGCATTTTGTATTATACAGAGATAATACAATCTTTATTATTTTGAGGACAATATAGACAGAGAGTGAGAGAGAGAGAGAACTGGTTGTAGCGAACTTCATAAACAGCGGTTTGGATCAGTGTAAAAATGCCAGTTTCATTTTAAAATGGAGCCACATCATTCATTATCATGGGAATAACATTTTTGTTTACCCCAGGTGTAGAGGTTTAAGTGAATAAAACTGACCTGTCACATTAGAGCACTGCACAAGACTATGCCATTTTTATTCGTGCCAGTAAATTTATTATTTGGTAACGCTTTAGATTACAGCCTGCAATGTACCTGTCACACCCCTGTGGACTGTTTTGTGTGTTTTTCCCCTTGTATGCCGTTTTTTGGTCTTTCCTGTTCCGTCTTTAATTATTACGTCACTGTTTAATCGATTACACCTACCTCCCCCTGATTGGTCCTTGTATATAAGTTTGGTTGTTTTCACTGTTTGGTGGTCGGTTATTGTTTAAGTCACTCTCAGTTTGTTTATGTCTCTCCCGTTTATCCTAAGTCTTGTCGTGTCTGTTTTCATTGGATTCCCTGCTGTTCCTGTCCGTTCCTGCTCGTTCTGTGGATTATTAAATAATGTGCAGAACTGGAACTCCTCGTCTTCACTCCTCATTCCCCGCACATCCACGACTGTGACAGTACTGCGTAATAATGTCTCCACAGTACCTACTTGTAAGTATAAGGGAACAATACGCAACGTTTGGGGAATAAGGGGGTAATAACCTGCAAAATTATAAAGCATTTATACGGTATGTGCACCTCTGAGTGTGCTACATACAGGTGAGTGGGCTAGACAAACCACCTGTAGAAACACTCATTTCTCTCTATATGCACCAGACACTTTCTTATTAACACTCCACGTTACAAGGACCTAATAAGGAATTAACAAATGTTTACTTGTCAATGCACCACAAATCATTTTGCACTATTTGCTTCTTAACCTTTAAATACCTCTTCTGCACATTATCATGCACAGTTACTATGTAAAGTATTTGTCTGTCTTAGGTTATGTGTATGTATAGTCAATTATTTATAGTATATGCATAGCTACATGTATAGGTTTAAAAAACTGTTTCTACGTCCATATTTATGTTTATTTATGTAGCACCATGGTCCTGCGAGACACGACAATGTCCACACATGTAGCGGAATGACAATAAAGCTCAACTTGACTTGACTTGTAAGTATTTCATAACTAAAGGGCACCTATTCTGAAATTTCGTGGTATGTATGACACACAGACCAAAATATTCTGCGTAAGCATAACTTACAGCTGAACGTACGTGTAGGTAAATGGAAACAATGTGCCGTGTTTGGGGGATAAGGGGTAATGATTTGGAAAATTAAAAGTATTTATACTGTTAGTATTTCATAACTAAGGTGTAACTATTCTAAGATTGTGTGGTATGTGTGACCTACTATGTTAGGCAACAACAGTATGATTTAGAACAACTTGCCTTATTGTAATAACACAAAAATATGAGAGCGGAATATTCATACACTACCTACTGGGTACTTATTGTATTATTACAACATATATCTTATATAACATTGACACAGATAGTAAACTGTAGTATACTATAGTGTAATTTAGTAATTATAGTAAAGTTAAAACCTGTATAGTCTTTATAAAACTTTACCACAGTTTACTTAAGAATATATTATATAGTATTTATTAGTGTTTCTTTATGTGGGATCATTGAGATTACTGAACAGTACAGCTGAAAGTATGGGGAAATTATGTAATGAGTTTCTGCTATGATTTGGTTTAGAAATTTCCATATGAAAATTTACCTGATGAAAGAGTATTGCATATGGTCATCTCGGCAGCGAGTCACATTAGCAGCATTTTGCCGTCCAGTGTTGGGCAAGTTACTTCCAAAATGTAATACATTATATATTACTAGTTACTGTCTTTTAAAAGTAATTAGTTACATTACAATATTACTTTCTCTAAATTGTAATGTGTTACACTACTTTTAAGTCACTCTTGAGTTACTTTCACCAAAATATCCACAGAAGTATGACTAGGCATTATAAAATACCAAAATGTACTGTAGTATATTGCTGCTCATTATAGTGGAGGGTAATGAGGTAGGTCAATATAGCATAAAATTATAAAATCATATTTAGATAGGCTACAGGTATGTAAGTCTACATTAACGCTACATGTAGTTTAGGTTAAACACAAATAATCACAAAATTATTACATTTATAAATAATGCCGGTAAATAAAGCAAATTGTTATAATGTTCAAAAGCGGCGATTCTAGGATTTTCATTTTAGGGCGGCTCAGCCCCCAATGAGGGTATAATAACAAAAATTAAATAAATAAATAAAATAAAAAATGTTTGACTAATAGGGGTGGTATACTATACTTATTGCAATATTCCTCTGTATTGTACAGATAGGTATAACATTTGATTACTGAATAAGCCAAATACAAGTCTTTCTGATCTCACACATACGTTTACTGTACAAATACAAATCTTACTGTTTGCATTTCTAGTACAAACCTCTTTGCCGTTAATGTGCTTCGTTTTCACTGGAGGAAACAGCTGTGGTGTGATGAGGGGTGAACAGCAAAAACGTAGGCTACAGTAGATGCGTCATATTCTGAGTTTGCATTTCACGGTTTTTATACTGAATCTGTTTTTTGTGAGTGAAATGAATTAATGCATGTCCACATTTAGTCTAGAATACAGTAACATGTTTACTCCCAATTTCCCAACAGGAGACTTATCAATAAATAGGGATAAAAGTAACTGGCGTTACTTATTTGAAAAAGTAACTCAGATTTTTCCTTAGAAATTTAAAAGTAATGCATTACTTTACTAGTTACTTGAAAGAAGTAATATTATTACGTAACTTGCATTACTTGTAATGCACTGGTGCCGTCAAGGTGCAATGCAGTGAAAACTAAAGATTACCTGTTTCCAGCTGCTCCCAGGATATAACACAAATATAACATCATAATACACAACTACTGTGCAAACATACACTCTTGTTATATGTAGTTACTGT
Source organism: Labeo calbasu (assembly GCA_019740295.1). Lineage (NCBI taxonomy): Eukaryota > Metazoa > Chordata > Actinopteri > Cypriniformes > Cyprinidae > Labeo > Labeo calbasu. Next base: position 8,910 of record JAHKKF010531607.1, on the reverse strand, counting down.
GTAAGTGTAACATCCGCGGGCTGTAATTTAAAGGGATGCCTTGTTACCTGTAGTTACTGTGTAAGTGTAATAGTAAACAATTTTAGTTATGCAGCAATAGGTATGTTTCAAAGTTATTAACAATTGTATTACATAGTCAAATGCAAGGTTCAAAGACCTTAAGTTAAAGAAATATTTTTATTTAACAGAACTTAGAACAGAATGTAGAAAAAATAAAAATAAAAATACACACACACACACACACACACACACACACACAACCACTTATGCAAAGTACAAAGAAGAGTAAAAACAAGCAAGCAAACAACAAATTATGTTCTAAATGTATTTTAATAGGCATGCTGTCAAAGTTAATACATGTCAACTTTGCATAATGTAAAGAAGTGTTGCACAAAGCATATATTTAACCAAATATAAAAATAAAGACTTCTGTGAGATATCTGTGTCCAGTGTCACTCAACTCCACTCTGATTAGCTTAAACTGACCTTAACCCCCGGGTATACCCTATACCTTAAAATTAAATTAAACATGTTTATACCGTAGTTACCAAAAAAATAAAAAAAAATAAATAATTGTTACTAAAGTTAAACGATGGGTACCACAAAACAGCCATGGTTGTTCTGCAAATAATGTGGTTAAAACCTCTTCAGCCCTGTTGCACATTTTGCATTTTTACAGAGTTAGGCATACCTGAATTTAAACTCACCCCGCCGTCATCCAAGACGTTTATGTCTTTCTTTCTTCAATCACAAAGAAATTAAGTTGTTTGAGGAAAACATTCCAAGATTCATCTCCATATAGTGGACTTAAGTGGTGGTCAGCAGATTGAAGGTTAAAAACGCAGTTTCAGTGAAGCGTCAAAGGGCTTTAAGCGATCCCAGCAGAGGAATCGGTCACTTTAATAATGTTTATACACTTTTTAAGCACTTCTTAACCACAAATGCTCAGCTTCCTCTAGTTCTGCGATGTGCATGCGCTTCTCCACACAATTCGTAATGCTGTTGGAAAGGTGATGTGCAATTAGCTTTTGTAGTTCGGTTAAAAAAAAAAAAAAAAAAAAAAAAAAAAAAAAAAAAAACACCCCATCACATTAGGCTCGTTTGAGATGAGCAAATTCTGCACAGAATCGATCACCGCAAGATGCATGCCGGTTAGAATTTTTTTTTTTTTTTTTTTTTTTTTAAATTGAAGAACATGTAAACAACATTACAGAACAACTGGCATAAAAAAAAAACATAAGCTCCAAAGATGTTTAAAGAACAAAAACAAAAAATAAAACAAAACAAAACAAAACGCTGGTTAGAAATGTGTCCGAGTTATGTCCGCCTTGCTCTGATGTCATGCTGACGTGTGCCAAAAAAAAAAAAAAAAAAAAAAACCTCTCGCGATGGCGAGTCGGCTGCGTCGGATTGCGCAGTCGGGCGCAGTAGCTCTCCACCGACTGAGAAAAAAACAAAAAACAAACAAAAACAAAAAAACCCTCCACCAACTGCGTTCAGACAACCGTGATGTTGCCCTTCTTTTCTAAAATGTTTTATTTTTTAAATCTAATATCATGTGGTTATGTGTTTGAATTATGCATGAATATTCCCAAAACACTATGCCAGTGCGATCTCTGCATGAGATATGTGATTGTTGTCATATTTCTATAAAAACCGAAAATACACGTTTGTATTAAAGTAAAAATGCATGATAAATACGCCCTTCATATGGAATTAAATAGCAAACACTTTGAGTGTCTTGTTCATCATATTTATTTTCATATAAAAACAACAGAGCTGAAATTATATCATGTTTCTCACCAACACAGCACCTGAGTGTGATAACGCAACATCGGCCTTTAATCTCGTAGGTACCTGTTCTACTTCGAGAGGTCAGAACTGTCCGTCTTGACTGCGCTTATTTCACTCCTCCCCTCAATGCAGCCGCCTGCTCTCGCCTACATTTCAGGCGAGGCGCATCTCAAACGAGCCTATTTTCTCCTCTAACTTTAAATCGTCCGACAAACTACAGTATAAACATGTTTTAGCCTATCAGAATGGAGTGCATGTTCTCCATTTAGTTTTGCTATTAAGTTATTGTTTGTTATGTTTCAGTTACCTGTGTAAGTTTTGTAGTCCTTTGTTATTTTATTATTTATTGCTTTATATATACTTACGTGTGTCAGAGTCGTGTGCAGGAAGGAGCCGTAGGGACGAGGAAGTAATACAAATGTGCTTTAATAATAAAATCCAACAATGGAACAGGAACAAACAGAAACAGCAGGGAAAACACACGCCAACATAACGTTAAGAACAAACGAAAAACAAAGAACTGAATCAAACTTACAAAGGGGTGCTAATGATGCCAAGACAGGTGTAAGGAATTAATCAATGACAACATAACAAGAAACGGAACAGGAAAGACCAAATAAGGGCACAAGAGGGTGAAACCAAACAAAACAGTCCACAGTGGTGTGACAATGTGAGGACACAGATTATTTTTATATTTGGTTAAATATAAGCTTTGTGCAACACTTCTGTACATTATGCAAAACTGACATGTATTAACATATTATTATTATTATTATTATTATTATTATTATTATTATTATTATTATTATTATTTTGCAATGTCTTTTTCTTTAATTGTGATCACAGGTGAAAATTGCATCAGAGGGGGAGGACTTTTCTGCTCTCTCATATAAAGCAGGGACAACTTTGCAAGTATATGCAAAAGGTCTCCAGAAATTCGTTGACTCCTGCCCACAGCTGAAAGAAAAAACTGACAGCATGCTTATTAAAATAAATTTAGAACATAATTTGTTTTGTTTTTTGTTTGTTTGTTTGTTTTTACTGTTCTTTGTACATTGTATAAATGGCTGTAAATTAGTTTTTTTCTGCATTCTGTTCTTAGAAAAGTTCTGTTAAAATGTTGTTAAATAATAAAAATATGTCTTTGTTAACTTAAGGTCTTTGGACCTTGCATTTGACTATGTAATACAGTTCATTGTTAATAACTTTAAAACATATCTATTGCAACTAAAATTGTTTACTGTTACACCTACACAGTAACTACAGGTAACAAGAGGGTAACAAGGCATCAATTTAAATTACACCCTGCGGATGTTACAATAATCATGTAAATAATCTTTCATCAGGTAAATTTTCATATGGAAATTTCTAAACCAAATCATAGCAGAAACTCATTACATAATTTCCCCATACTTTCAGCTGTGTTGTTCAGTAATCTCAATGATCCCACACAAAGAAACACTAATAAATACTATAGCATATATTCTTAAGTAAACTGTGATAAAGTTTTATAAAGACTATAAAGGTTTTTAACTTTACTATAATTACTAAATTAGTATATTACAGTTTACTATTTGTGTCAATGTTATATAAGATATATGTTGTAATAATACAATAAGTACCCAGTAGGTAGTGTATGAATATACTGCATCATATTTTTTGTGTTATTACAATAAGGCAAGTTGTTCTAAATCATACTGTTGTTGCCTAACATAGTAGGTCACACATACCACACAATCTTAGAATAGTTACACCTTATGAAATACTAACAGTATTAATTTTCCAAGTCATTACCTCCTTATCCCCCAAACATTGCACATTGTTTCCGTTTACCTACACGTACATTCAGCTGTAAGTTATGAAAATTTAGGTCTGTGTGTATACCACGTAATTTCATACTAGCTGCCCTTTAGTTATAGAATAATTACAGTATAATTGGTATATAATTTTGCAGGTTATTACCCCCTTATTCCCCAAACGTTGCGTATTGTTCCCTTACACCTACAAGTAGGTACTGTGGAGATATAATTACAAATAGGTACGCTGTAAATTCAGTTTAATTACGCGGTACATTGCGGGCTGTAATCTAAAGCATTACCAAAACAAACAAATTGAGTATGATTAAAAACAATAAACTGTTTTCGAGCAGCTTATATGACAAATAAAAATAATAATACATAATATTTTCTTACTTTTTGCATTTAATGATACAAAAAACTCCCCATGGCCATTTCCTGGAAATGAACCTATATGCCCTTCCTTGTTCTTACATCAGGTAGAACACATCATTTACTACACAATCATGAACAAAACAGTGTGTCAATACTCAATTTGTTGAGTAATATCATACTGTACATTTAAAATATAAATATTATAAACAACAAAATGTTGAGGTCTTTAAAACTGCTTACCTGTAGCTCAGTCAACTGTCGAAGCGTTAGGTGTTATAAACCTTTGCAGCTGCTCAAAACCACACCTGTCCAAAGTTCTCAAAAGTCTACGCACTGTAACAAACAAACCAGTTTTATCTGGAACACTGAAGAGATGTTTCAAAAGAATAAAATGGACAGAACCACATTAAGACTATATTATATACAGTATGATTAGAAAAGAACAAGGGCAGACATGGTGAGATTTTAAGATCTGTAAGAAATGCTAGACAAGCCATTACCACATAGGGGAAAAGCTATTAAAAAAAAAAAAAGATTCTGACTGCTGGCACATCCGTGACCTCCTCATCCACTTTTATCAGCTATTTTTTTTGATAGTATCAGCAAACAAAATAATTATTATAACATTCTAAATAATAATACTAAATATTATGGGGGAAAAAAACATGCTTAAAGCATGGTAACTACAAATTAACCATGATTTTGCTAAGCATAGTTTAACCATGGTATTTGTAGTAAAACATTGGTTATACTAAAAAACAAAACAAAACAAGACATGGTTTCTACACTTCTATTATAATAAAACCATTAGTTAATTAATTACGTACATTTTCGTAGAATCTGAACCAAGGTCTTTATTCATTGTTTTACAACAATTAAAAGGAATTTTAGCTTCACAGTTTCTTCCAGTAAAAATGCACTGCTTTGGTCATCTTGCTGCAGGTTTAAAAATGAAAAAGACTACAAAATTAAACAGGCTAGGCTAGATGCATCAACAGCACATTGCTGCCCTCCTCAGTTCACGTGAAGAACTCCACGTCCTTACATTCAGCCATGTTAGATGCATAAAGTTAGTAACAGTTTTATTGTTTTATAGTACCAATAATTGATTTCAATGAAAGATTTGTTACTCCAGATTCCAGCAGCTCTGAATACATGATATTTCTTGCTGTATGATAGTTAGATACACTCCATTAATACATGGCACAGTTTCTGGTTCTCCAAAACACAACGGATGTTTACCAACCATTAGCAGACCATAATTCAATGCACAATACCTCAGTCTTAGTCTAGTAACAACCACACTGACCCATTTCCCAATCTTGTATTTAATGTGTCATTCATTCACTGTTGGTTTTAATAAAAAGTAATGTCTGCTCTTATTTCCCTCTTCCCATTCATCTGCTATAATTTAGCTATTTCTTGCAAAATTGTAGCAATTCCAAACTTTAAAAGGAGAAAGTGTCATTTGAGGGTTTCTGCGCCATCTAAGCAAATGCTGTTGAGATTTGCTGTCACTGTGGGTTGCCAACAGTTTTGCCACTGTTTAGGACAAAATGTTACAAAATGTGACTTTCTTATTGCAGTGTCTGCCTGTTGCCAAAATCACAGGAAACAGGGTTTTATAATGTAATGAGGAAGTCAGAATATTTATGAACAATAACTTTATTTGTGTGTTTTTAATCGAAATGTACATTTGCTTAAGGATAAGATGGAAACAGGCATCCTGGTGAGGAAGGAACAAGAGGATTTAATGTGTTTACTGTAAAAAACAAAAAAACCTTAAAATAATTTGTTACCCTGCAGCCTTAAAATTCTAAGTTCAGTCAGCTCAGATAAGCTTAGTCAACTTGAAATGTTAAGTTGCACTAAGTGAAAACTATTTGATATTTGAGTTGACTAAACAAACAATTTGGTTTGTTAAACTTAAAAGCTGGGCTTGTTAGCTGCCTTAACATTTTAAGTTGAATGAACTCAAAACTTGTTTGAGTTGACTGAACTTAAAATTTTAAGGCAGCCGGGTAACAAATTATTTTAAGTTGAATCATCAAATTGTTTTTTACAGTGTTGTTGATAAAAAAAAAAATTAATATCTAATATCTTAGTCCTATACCTTATAAATATATTTCTGTATTATCCTTATTCACATAAATATTTTTATTTCTAATAATATAGTTATATCTGTCAATTCATTATTTACACATTTAGGTATATGTAACATATTTATAATTGAAAAAGGTGTGATAAAAGAAAATTCTGCATTGTTTTTTATTATCATTATTTAGTACTGTCATGAGGAAGCTGTGTACCAGATATTGACATATTTTCAACAAGATAAACCAATTACTAAAATTACACAGATTATTCTGTTTAAAACTTTACATAACCATGTTTTTAGTGTTGTGTCAGTGTTTTTCATTTGTCAGAACCTTGTTTGTAGAGAAGAATGAATCTTTAGTATTTTAGCTTATTAAAAAAAGAAGTCCACTTCCACTTCTGCTATGGTGCCCTGATTTTAAACTTCCAAAATGCAGTTTAAATGCAGCTTCAAATGATCACAAATGCGGTCATAAACAATCCCAGCCGAGGAAGAAGAGTCTTATGTAGCAAAACGATCGGGTTATTTTCATTTTTTAAAAAAATACAATTTAAATGCTTTTTAATCTCAAACGCTCATCTTGTCTTGCTCTCCCTGAACTCTGTGTATTCTGGCTCAAGACGGTTAGGGTATGTTGAAAAACTCCAATCGTATTTTCTTCCTCAACTTCAAAAATCATTTCAAACTCATCCTACATCAATGCAGAAGTACCGACACAGTTTTTGCAAAGTGAATATGAAAAGAAGATCAAACACCCTCAACAAAAAGGGTAAAACAATGATATAGGATGATTTTGAAGTTGAGGGAGAACATGAGATGGGAGTTTTTCGACAGACCCTAACTGTCATGAACCGAACAAAAACAGTCCAGGCAGAGTAAGACAAGACGAGCGTTTGACATTAAAAAGTATATAAATTGTGTTATTTTTATGAAAATAACCGATCGTTTCACTAGATAACACACTTCTTCCTCAGCTGGGATCATTTACAACCGCATTTGGGATCATTTGAAGCCGCATTTAAGCTGCAATTTGGAAGTTGAAAATTGGGGCACCATACCAGTCCATTACATGGAGAAAAATCCTGAAATACTTCCCTCAAAAAACATGGCTGAAGAAAGAAAGACATGAACATCTTGTAAGACAAATGGTGAGTACATTATCTGTCAATTTTTGTTCTGGAAGTGGACTTCTCCTTTAAATACAAGGAGTGTCACAATCTTAAATCAATCCCTGAATTTTTTAACTTATTTATGAAATACATTCATGATGCAGAATCAATGCACATAGTTTAACCAAAAATTTAACAATCAGATCTGTGGAGCTGAGCTGAAGAACTTTTTCAGACTTGCTCTGGAGTTCCATCCTCTCTCCTTCGCAAACCTGAACACACTCCCAAACAGATCAGGGAATGAAGCCATCAGGTTGATGCTCTCTGCATCCTCTGGACTATGTAGAAAAAAAGACACCAAAAACATTGTCTGACACACAATACCTTTAAAATAAGTAAGTACTGTACATTATGTACAACATGTAACTTACTAATGCTCGTGTAGGTTGCGTATAAATCGCAGCAGGCCCAGTGTGTTCTCAGGATAGGGTTTCTTCTTACCATCCAGTTTCTGGACAAGCTCAGACGGCATCTATCAAAAGAAATATATTTCTATGACATCTCTTGAAGGGTTTGGCATGGTAATGTATATGACAATGTTAATGTGTTTGGTCTTGGTGGAACAGATCTGCTTTTGGATGAAATATCCCTTTAAGTAATTTAATAACTGTCATTGATATAACTTTATTATCTATTTGTATAGTAAGCTATTAGGAGTGATAAAAGTATGTGCTTCTGACACTGCATACAGCTGAAATCAACCGCACACTCATCACGGCTAATGAAAACATCGACCTTTGAAATAAACGAATGTGAACATTGAGATCGCGCTGTTAAATATGGCGAGCCCTGGGTGAAATGTATACAAATGGGAATGCCTATTTTATTTAAACCTGTTCTAATGTCCGTTACTGTCGGTGTGTCCTCAAAGCGATTACATGCTCTAGACTGCGTGTTTGCTCCAGCTGTTTAAACACAGATGCTTGTGTATGGTTGCTCATTTTTTAAATTGATTAGGCAGACCACGCAACATGCACAGCGATATGGAGTAAAAGAGCATTCACTTATCTTAGATGTAGAGTTCAGATTCTTTCTGCAACTGCTACAGCAAGCACTAGCCAAGTATTTGATTGTTGAGCAGCGAGCTCATTGGCTGCTAACATAAAAAGAACCAATCAGATGCGCCATGTGATGATGTCATATGTCATATTGAGTTTGACCTATCGGACTGCGCCATCTAGAGATTCATGACAGAACTTTGGATTTACAAAAGTAAAATTATTTTTTAAACCAAGATTACAGCAGACCAATAACTACATTTAAATGATTTTAAACTATTTAATTTATTTGTTTGTATGTTCAAATATTTGAACATTGAAGTTACTCACTTTAGCCTTCCATTCAGAAAAGCTTTTCCCCTCTGTGTATTTTTCAGCAGCTTGAAGGAGCTCCTCATCAACATTTCGACAGTTCTCACCCTCCTTCTGGTTTCCGATTTTTTTCAAATACTCCACTCTCCTAACAGGATTTAAAAAACAGTACAATATCATCAGCTGATAAATAAATTATCTGGATACAATGCAGACTTCCATTTGATATAATTTGGCAGTACCATAAGCACACACAGAAAAAAAATGGTGCTTCAGCGGTTCTTTGGTGTGATTGTGGTGCTATATAGCACCGTTAGTGTATAAAGAACCGGTCAAGCCTGTGTCTGGTTCTTCAGCGGTTCTTCAGT
>JAHKKF010531604.1:0-50121 GCA_019740295.1 Labeo calbasu | reverse complement strand
TTTCGGGAGGAGAGGATGAATTTGCGTCTTGTAAATCCCACAGCTCGGATTCAGCGCGAACTAACATGGCGGCGCCCATCACCCGGTATAGATCAACTGACGCGGTCATTTATAAAAGTGTTTAAACCTCCAAATACATTTACTTACACATATTTCAAAATCGGAATATCAGATATTTCATAATACAGTGAGTACGTTTGTGAATATTAATAATAAAAAAGGAAAAACTATACAAAAGTGATACATGTGTCATACAGCGCTATTGTGGCTGCGTTGTGTCACGTGACAAACACGACGCGTCGCCATGGAAACAATAAGGCGACATATTCTAAAATAACGGTCGCCTAAAAAAACTCATCCTGGGGGCTCAGCTAGAATATTTTAAACTCACGTGTGAAAGGGTTAAATATCCAAAATGCAGTTTAAATGCAGCTTTAAAGGGCTCTAAATGATCCCAGTCGAGAAAGAAGGGTCTTATCTAGCAAAACGATTGGTTAATTTCTAAAAAAAAAAGTTCAATTTATATACTTTTTAACCTTAAATGCTCGTCTTGTCTAGCTCTGCGTGAACACTGTATATTCCGGTTCATGACAGTTAGGGTATGCCGAAAATCTCCCATCTCATTTTCTCCTTCAACTTCAGAATCATTCTACATCGCTGTTTTTTTTTATCTTTTTTGTAAAGGGTGTTTGACCCTCCTTGTGCGTTCAGTTTGTAAACACTGGGTTGATACGTCTGTGGCGATGTAGGATGGAGGAGATAATTGGAGTTGGAGGAGAAAATTGAAAGTTGGAGGACAAAATGAGATGGGAGTTTTTCGACATACCCTAACTCAGGGGTGCCCAACCCTGTTCCAGGAGATATACCTTCCTGCAGAGTTTAGTTCCAACCCTGATCAAACACACCTGTCTGTAATTATCAAGTGCTCCTTCAGACCCTAATTAGTTGGTTCAGGTGTGTTTGATCAGGGCTGGAGCTGAACTCTGCAGGAAGGTTGATCTCCAGGAACAGGGTTGAGCACTCCTGCCCTAACTGTATTGACCCGGAATGCACAGAGTTCACACAGAGCTATAAGACCAGCATTTGAGGTTAAAAAAAAATATAAATTGTAAATTTCATATAAATTGAAAAAATCATTTGACTAGATAAGACCCTTCTTCCTTGGCTTGGATTGTTTAGAGCCCTTTGAAGCTGCATTTAAACTTGAAAGTTTAAACTCACGGGCACCATTGAAGTCCACTACATGGAGAAAAATCCTGAATGTTTTCCTCAAAAAACATAATTTCTTTACAACTGAAGAAAGCAAGACATGAACATCTTGGATAACAAGGGGGTGAGTAAATTATCTGTAATTTTTTTCTTCTGGAAGTGAACTTCTGGTTCTTAACTAGTTAACTAATGCTAAAGTCAAACTGAATAGAACATGTGACATTTTTATCAAGTAAGGTGTGAAAATTAAGTATTTACACTTTTTTCAGACAATTACATACAAAATACTAAGTATTGGTTCTCACTATTAAGTACAACTTTTGCCTCAATAAACTCCTAATTTGTGCTTCTTAAGGGATCTAAAATATGGTCATGCAGAAGAAGGCATTAATATGTGCTTTATAAGTACTAATAAAGACTCAACATGCTAGCAATGTGCATGCTAGTTAATAGTGAGAATTGGTCCTTAAAATAAAGTTGTCATCAACTATGATTTTGAACAAATTAAGTGTGGGTGCAACGTTGGTGCAACACATTCTCACTCCCAACTCGTCACATATTGACGCTTGGTTAGGACCCTTTGGCGTCACTTTTTGATGCACAGGGTACCCCCTTAGCATCATTTTGGACGTGCAGGGTCCTCCATTGCTTTAAATAAGAAGGCATTGGGAATTTTAATGTCATGATCAGATTATATATTGGGTAATCGTTTTGCCATTATTGCATATATGTTGGGGTGTGAAGTTTCAATGTAAACAGTCACAACAGTTTTATTTACATTACACTATTTTATTACATATTTATGAGCATGTAACCCGACCCCTTCCCCCTAAACCTAGCCATTTGTCAATAAAACACAGGATATAACAGGCAAATACAACTACAGTCATAATTTATTCAAAAAATACTAGTATTTCAAGTCTTCAGAGGCAAAACGATTGATTTTTGAGAGGAATAGACGCGATTGCTCATCCTGTGTGCTGCAGTCTGTACGTGAATTAAAACAACGCCACCAGAAGAGGCGTTACATCAGCTTTGGCTGAGAAATGCCATTGGCTCTTGTGTGTTTCGTGACCGATTGCATCATGCTAATGTTTGGGAGCAGTGTTGGGGGAAACACATTGCAAGTAATGCGATATTTATATATCGAAAAATATATACGAAAAATATTTTTACTTAATTAACAAAACGAAAGAAAAAAATGTGCAACAAGTAGCTAGTATGCAGAGTTTTGGTTCACTTTTGTGCTGCACGAAAGGAAGACTGCTGGAAGCAGCATCCTACTTTTCTTAAAGCACAAAGATTTGTTTTTATTGTGAATTTACACAAATAAAAGTAAACCATTTACAGTTTCAATTATCTGTATGACAAGAAGGAGTCATTTCCACTGTTAGAAGGGAAAAAAACTCAAGTGATTGCGCCAGCGCCGCACGCGCACAAACAGTTAAGCATTGTTAACTTCAAAATGCAGCCTTTCCATTATCGTAAGAAAATACAGTCAGCCAAACATATGGAAAATCACACTGCTTAATCGTTATCAATGTATTGCCGTAATGACAAATAATTAGTTTTATGTGGATATTGGAATGCGAGTGAAGTAAAAAACTAGGTTTACATGATAAATAATATTTTGTTGTATAAGAGACCCAACGTTAGTTTCAGTTTAGCCTAAATGAGTTTATTTTGGCTTGTCGTTTATATAGCCTAGCTTTTTATATTTTTCATTCTTGTTCTTTTTTGAATACTGTTAAATTGAAAGGATTTTTGTGGAGTGAGGGGAACTAAAATAGCCTAGCATATGTTTATAGTGTTTGTAAACATTTCACGTCGGCATCAGGTCTATTTCTGAATATAATAATAAAATGCGACTTAATATTATAGACCTACGCAATTTATCATTTTTTTCTCTCAAAAGTGCAATTTTATTTTATTTTAACCATCCAGAAAATGTTTTAAAATAGTTTGATAAATTAATGAAAAAAAAAAAATTAATGACCCGTTTAAACCATTTAACTGACTGTATTAATCGGTCAAAATTTTTCTGTCGGTTAACGGTTAATCGGTTAAAATGAGATCACTTTTCTCTAAATCAAATTTATTTTTAAGTACCTAGTAAAGTAACGCATTATTTTTTAAATTAAAAGAAAATATCTGAGTTACTTTTTCAAATAAGTAACGCTAGTTACTTTTTTCCCATGTATTGATTGAAAGCTCCCCTGTCCCCATGTTGAGAGAAATCGGGAGTAAGATGTTACTTAAGTTCTAGAATCATGCATTAATTGTTCTCACTCACAAAAAAACAGACTCAGCATTCGTCAAAATGAATAAAAACACAATGGATATGACACAAACCTGCAATAATTAAATGGAAAAAAATACAAATGTCCTTTATGTATTTAATTCCATTTTATTAACCAACTACTCCAATTACCAGAGAACCAACTACTCAGCATAAACTAACATTTGTTCTATTTGTTATTGCTGAAGAGTGTTGAACTTTCTTCTTCTGCATTCTACTGTACAGACGTAAATTTACTTTTCCTTCAGCCTGAGGCTTTTGGTGTGAAGGGATTTTACATTTGCCAAAAATAGAACTTTTCATATTAAAAACCAACAAGGAAGCCCTGCCCAGATTTAAAAAGTAACACAAAAGTAGTGTAACACATTACTTTCTGTGAAAAGTAACTAAGTAACGTAATTAGTTACTTTTTTAGAAGTAACACAATATTTTAATGCATTACTTTGAAAGTAACGTTTCCCAACACTGTGAATGAGATGTGAGCACGTTAACAGAGCAGGATCATTTTCAGTGATTAAAACCTTATGTTTTACCTCTTTGCATAAAGATATCGTATGGCTTCAGAAGACTCGGGAATGCAACAGGACTTGTTTGTAATGCTTTTATACTGCTTGTTTATGGTCAGTTTTTGCAATAAATACCTGTAACTGCACTTATATTTGCCTGTTACGTGTTTTATATTGTTCAGAAGTGAGTGGGTTTAGGGCAGCGGTGGGGTTAGGTGCTCCATATATACAATTATTTCTATTTTTATGCATGCAAACCATCAAATTAAGGCAAACAACTGAAAAACAATGGGAGACCCTGCATGTCGAAAAAGTGACACGAAAGGGGTACCCTGTGCGTTAAAAAATGACGCTAAAGGAGTCCTGACCAAGCATCAACATTTGACGAGTTGGGAGTGAGAACGTGTTGGTTGGTGACCAAGTGGGATGTGTTCCTGAATCAACATCTTGGCCCTGAAACAACATTCCTTTCAAACAGACACAATCCTAACCACAACCTCTAGTCCTAAAATCAGATGGAAATAATAGTAACCAACCTTGTAATGAGAACAGCATTGTCGTGATGGGCGATCCCGTTCTCTGGGATACTGTTTCCATCTCCCTGATGAGAAAGAATGGATTTCTGCCATTTACAGAAGCTGTCTAGAGACTTGTCTGCATGGTGGTTTATCTCCAAGTTGGGCTGCAACAGAAAACACCAACACGACGTATCAGTGCAACAAAGTCGGATCCACAGCAAAAGTCACAATTTAATAAAGGGCGCTTTAGCTTGTTAAGTTTATGTATTTTATTTAATATATTATATATTATTTGGCTGGTACGATGTGAATTGTAGCTCTTATGACATCATCTTAGAGCTAGTTGGATCTTTTGGTTGGTTTCCCAGTCTGAGAAGAGTTATTTGACTCCTCCAAGAACAAAAAAAAAACATAGACAAACGCCCTGGCTCTCTCATTAAAGACATTAACGTAAAATCTTTTACAAAGTTTCCCTCAGGGACAATGTCTAGGCATATCTGTTCGAATAACTTTTATCTTTAAAAGTGGTCAGACGATTCATGATTCCATCTGTCTTTTTCAGGGCAATAAAACAGCAGACTACTGCGAGGTGTGTTTCTAAGCTTCTAAAAATACTCCGAGCTCACACTCATTTAATGTTAATGCAGACGAAAGACAAGAACGACGAATAGCGTGCATGTGCGTGAGACTAGGGAAAAATACCACACTAGTCTCGTCTTAAGACGTACTACTGAAATACAACGACCTTTAGAAAAAACAAAATGCAGCTGTACACTGTAAACTGTTTATTCTTGCAGAACAATTACCCCATTAAATGGATGGTTCACCCAAAAATGAAAACTGTCATTGTTTACTCATCCTCATGTCATTCCAAACCTGTATGACCTTCTTTCTTCTGTGGAACACATAAATGAAAAGTCTCATTGTTTTTTGCTCATACAATGAAAGCCAATGGAGTCCAGAAGAGCACAGATGAACGTTCTCCAAACTATCTTCTTCTCAAAGAAGAAGGTTGAGTAAACAAAGACAGAGTTGTCCGTTTTGGGTGAACTATCAACTTCTGCAACACCTAGCACATTTAAACACTCACCTGATCTTCTGTCAGAACAATTAGTCGGGTTACAATAATGTTCACAACGTTTCCAAGACTGGCATCACGGTAAAGTTTGGCAACCTGACCTCCAGAAAAGAAGAAAAGACACAAAGTCAGCCAAATGCTGTTTGGGTTCTTCTGGATGTACCCTTAAAAATGAATTAAACACACATCGCACGCATGAGAAAAGCAGGACCAAACTTACAATATTCATCACGGACAAGATGTAGTGCTCGATGTCTTTGCGACCGTGGTAGCCGACCATCATTTTGTCCGCCACAACGAGGGTCTCCACAAAGCGTTCAGAACTGACAGAACGCCGCTGGCGGTGGCCACTCGTCGAGCTGTCGCTGTCCGGGACCGGGTAAGGTGGGTTTGTTCCAGGATTTGTATCGTAGCTGGGTGTCCTGTTTATTGTGAGGTCTGGAGAAAACAAAAAGTGATACATTAGCAGTTCAGTTGAGGTTCAGCTAAACTTTAGAGTAGATCTTCACTCAACGTTTATGCCGAGGCTGTTTGCGAGAACTTCCAGCCAAACCTGAACCACTGACCATCATTTCCTAAACTGCTATCTATAGCTGTTTATGTCACAATGTGGCCAAATGGAGGTTTACCAACCTGAAACACCACAGCTGAACTCCTCGCTTGGCTTTTGCAGAGAAGGAATGGAAGTCTTTTTATAAATAACATGTGGTTGTCCTTCGTGGTTGACATCACTAAAATTTCTGGATATGTTTTTTAATGGCTCTATTAAATATTGCTCGTCCTCTGTGGTTATGACACCATGCTTGATAAGAAAAGAGAAAATGATAGGTTACACAAAAAAAACGTACAGGTTTGAAATATTCCATCTGCAATGTCAAGGACGAGGTTGTAAATTCATGCATTTTAAAGGCCGTATCACATGCTTATCATCTCTACAAACATATTCATGCTGTTAAAATACATACCAGAACGCAGATAACTATTACTCATATTATTTCAAGTAATTCATATCATTCCGCATTGTGAGCAAATGCGAAAACACGCCACAATACAAATCAATAAGATAAATCATTCAAAAACCACCAATTACATAAAGAACAACACTGTAATTACTGGGATAGGAACCAAAGCACACAGACCTGCGCCCTTGAACACCCCCAATTTAACATAAATTCAAAAAGAGCCTCAGAAATGTGTTTATAGAAAAAGAAGAAGAAAAAAACCTCTGGCATGTTCTCCAAGTCTGTAAAACTCCACAATGAGACCAATTAAATCTTTACAAAGAAATAGCCAACGCTGCACACGCAAAAACAAAAGCGCAGTTGATATAAGCCGTATGCTGCGTGATGCACGGTGAAAACTGCTGAGGCATTCAAAGGATTGTTTTTCCATTTTTGGTTTCAATAAAATGACTGAGGCAACGCAGAGATCTCAATTTATGAAGTATGGTGAGCCAGTACTTTTGGCCGCAACAATCATAATATAACATTTTAGCATCATTACAACTGTCTCGTTCTTTATTCTTACTAAAGGAGGATTGTGGGGAAAAGCCTGATATTACAGACTTGATAAAGCAGAGCTCTTTGAAATGTCTTGTGGACTACTGTCTGAAGCTTTTGTGCTGGTTATCTGGTTGGTTTAATGGCAGAGGTGGAACATTAAGTTTGTAAAAGCATCATTTTTACTTCCATTTGAGCCCAGCCATTGGGAAAGATCAAACTTAGATGATGTCAGACATCAGACATCATGAAAATTAACCATGGTTTACTACAAATAAAGCTAAAAAGCCATGGCAACCACAAATTAACCATGGTTTTTCTACACCAACCATACTTTAACCATGTGGTTATACAAATGGTAATTAATACACCAAAATAAAACTTTTAAAAACACTCACACTATAATAAAAACCATGGTTCATTTTTGTAAGGGCAGACAAATTTACACTGCCACTGCCCGGCTAGCTCAGTTGGTAGAGCATGAGACTCGTAATCTCAGGGTCGTGGGTTCTGGGGGCAGCCGTAGCCTAATGGTTAGGGAGTCAGGCTTGTAACCGAAAGGTTGTGGGTTCGAGTCCTGAGTTCTGAGTATGGGTCACAATACTTGGCCACACGTCACGTCCTTTCCTTTTTTTTTCCTTTCCAAATTTACATACACAAGCTAGTTAGGATCATACTGGGCTTGCTTTTGTGGCCTGAGCTGAGGTCTTAAAGCAATCTCAAGCAAGCTTTTTTGACAACATTTGTTGCAGAAAAGAATTTTGACGTTTCACGTCCCTTAGTTTGTAAAACCTCAATATCATGTTTACACTTACTTAGTGTTAACATAAGATTCATGCAGAAGTTTTCAACATTTATAAACACAAAGAAAAGACCACAATAAAATGACAAAGAAGTCTTTTAAGAAATTTCAGAATAAACTTCAAAATTCCATAGTACGTCCATTACTATAACGTAAACACAGTTTTTGCTTATTTTTACTGGTTAGCCTGTTAGCATTAACAAATAGTCCCTACAGGTAGATGCTGTAACTACACCATTCTTAGGAAAAGAGCCTCCTTCTCCACTGATGACTTTAATGTACCTGTACATTCTAACAAAATTTTGTTTTCATTATATTATACAAACCTAAGCCAAAATGCAGTAACTACGCCAAACACATGCCACTGATATGGTTTTTACAAATTACGAAACAAGAAGTGATTCGCTCTGGTAACACCATGTCACAAATGATGCTGAGCAATCCTAAGTTGTATTGAAACTTTTTAAAAATCATCATTCTGTTATCGCTTGCAATATCCAACTGAGGACTCCAGGTAAAGATCTCTACATGCTTGCTATTTACTGAACTCCTGAAACTATAGGTCTGCACGGCGGTTTAGAGGGAAGGTTTTGCGTTTGCACGCAGACACAGTGGCTGCAGGAAATGCCTCAGGACCAGCAGAGCCACTCTAAATTCTCATAGATTTATGCGAGGGTGCTGCTGATACCAGGGTGGAATCCAATATCGAGGCCTGTCCTCCCACATGAACACCCCAGTTTAAGGTAATTGCACAGGGCTGAATCTCTTGGGAATTTTCCTCTCGGTCTCTCGTCAAGTTAAAGACTCAGCATGCATGACTGCAATCTAGCTTCCACTGATGAGGATGCTGCTTTAAAACTGAAGCTCGCCAAGATACAACTACTCATAGTTTAAAGCACTTAAACGACAGTCAAGCATTTGGAAAAGTAGTTAAATGTAACTACGCTAAAGCTATTTCAAGGAATAGCTCACAATTCATTCAATTTGTTCCAAACCTGAATGAGTTTGTTTTTTTTTGTGATATTTTGAAAAATGCCTTAGGGCTTTTTATATCTGTCCACACAATGAAAGTCAGCGGGGTCCAATATTGTATCAGACCACACCTGACTGTACAAACACATTTTTTAATAATAACTGCAATTATAATTGTATACATACACAATTACAGAATTTCTACATTCTATATGACAGTGACGTTTAAAAGTGTTTGATTATTGCCTCAACATGCCAAACCATTGTATCATTAAAAGCATTTAAAGCTACAGAAGTGAGTTGTCAAGGTAATTTGCAGGGTCACACTAGTTTAAACTAGTCAGGGCCGTGATCTAACATTTCGATAATCACATTGCATCACAGGAAGCCACGTTTCACAGCAACCGTGTGGAGTGTGCTTTAGTTAAGCAACATCAAAGTCCCCACCAGATGAAATGCTCAGCGTGAGATAGGAATCAGCTGGCAACGGGTTTGCAGGTGCAGGAGGGATTCGAGCCCGATGCGGAGAGACAGCTAAGCTAATATTTTGCTGTCACTCAGCAGTCACTTTAAGAGTGAGCAAAAGCAGCCGTGTACACAGAGACAGGGACATAGATAAGAAACTCTGGCAGCAAAACAGACGAGGTGCTTTAAGCTCTCTCTCTCGTGTTAGTCACACATTAGGCAGAAGTTTCTTGAAGCTGCCTAAGCTTTATTAATGTGATGTAGACATGCTGACTCATTCTGGACGCTGGCCTAAAGCTCTGCAGTTAAACTGCTGAGAAAGACATTGATTTTTCATTGTTGAAATCCTTTCACTTATCTGAGCTTAACATGCGCTAAGCGAATAGTTGGTTGATTTCCCCAAAAACACTGTAAACACTGTGGCGTTATCAAAACATTGCTCTGCTTGTTTGATCTTCCCAGCATAGCAACACTGACTCAACCAATCACATAAGTTGGGGGCGGGGCTATCTGTTTGACCAGCCAATGGCAGTGTGTTCAGGACACCTGAACGTTTGGTATTCCATTTGGTGATGGTATGATTTCTACATGCGGACAGAATCGAGGAATCCAAAAATGGAATTTACTGTTTAACGCGGAATATCATGGAATTAATCAATGAATAAATCAAAAGTAGGTCAGCACACTTAAATCAAAATGCAATATGAACTAGTGTCTAAGAATATTAAGCTACAAAATACTTTTTAAATATGAATCCTGCATGTTCTGCGTGTCTCTGTGTGAATGAAGGGCGCAGATGCGCTTTTTCGTTTACTACACACGTACTTGAACACATGAATGTAATCTCTACAACTGCTTTGGGAGTCACTTTATGCGCATTTTACCATTTCTTTTGAGAAAAAACAAAACTACTGTCATATAATTTACAAAACAGAAACTTAAAGGTATTCACAGCAACCCAGCAAAATAAAAGTTTGGTTTAACTTGAAGAAACTGTGACAGAAATATATTACTTAATGTAATGATAGCACTACTAATATTAGAATTCTTAAAACAATATTTTTAAGGAATATTTACCAGAAAAAAATGTAAATACACAACACAGTTTTTCTGAAAAAAAAGAGAGAAAATAATAATAAATTAGTTATTTTTAATAATTATTTAGAGATTTAAATGTAAAAAAAAAAACATTAAAATGGAATAAAAAAAATGGAAAACAAAGTTTGAATTTGAATTTTTGTTAAACTTTTAATAAATTGCTGTTAAATTGTGTATGTTTTGTGATTTCAATTAAATAGACTTGCTTTTTGATTATTAAAATTTAATTGAACCGTTTAAACACACAGAATCCAGAAAAAAATAAATGGAAAAAATGGAATTTGCCGGAAAAAAAAAAAGAATTTGGTAAAAAAAAAAAAAATAATAATTAACAGGGCCCTAGTAGTGGTACAGAACTTACAAACTTCGGGTTTAACTAGATTTTTGCTATGCATTTATTGAGGTATTTTGCTATGTATTCTAAATGCTGTATTCTGGATGGTAGCTCACTATCCCAATTCAAAAGAGCCCACCCAAGTCTCCACGATATTCTGGTTCATAGATACAGCTCGGGTCCCTTCTTCATCTATTTCTTTGCCAGGCGAAGATTATAAGTTTGACTGCTAAAAGTAATAGCACATCTCCTCAAAAATCCACGTGGTTTAGAAATAATCATCCACAGTAAGGACGGTGTATCAGTCACATCAAAAAGGCTAAGTCAGCAAATATGTGGCCCTTTGAGGAAGTAAACACTTCAGCTGAAGATCTTTAGATATGTGGGCAATAAAATGCAATGCATATTCCACATGTCACTGGCCAGCATGCTTTCATATCCCTGCGTGAATGTGCAATTTCCAATCTGTTCTTTTATGCAGAAAACAGTGTGCTTTTTCCTGATGTATTTTGGAGAAAAACAGCTTGCTACAAATATTACAAATTCTGGACAAATCAGAAGGCTCTTTTGCTACATCTGAAGACAGCAAATGTTACTTACCGTCTCATACCCCCCAAAAGCATGAAGATTTTCAAAGTCGGTTGTACTTACCAAGCCTTTGCAGTTGCTCAATGCCACTTTTGTAGTGCTATATTGATCCAGTAGGTATCCAACATAGTGGCAGTTATCGACCGCCGAATGCTGCCAGTCTAGTCCGTCTTTACCCCAGTACTCTACTGTGAAATGTTTAGAAACCAGGTTGGGGTTGAGTGTCAGGTTCAGGTGAAAGTGCTTGCCGTAGGCTGAGAGTTTGTAAAAAAGCCTGGTCTCAGTGTGGTCCAGCTCAGCCTGGTCCAGCCCACGTCGCCGCCGACCGGGCCTGTAATGCTTCACAGTGTAACTCATGAACTGGCCCCTCTCATTCACCCGCACCGGTACTGTTAGTTGATAGTGCTCCAGCGTGGATAGGAATTCCGCTTTGTGTTTTGGGAATAAAGTAAAGCAGATAACAGTGAGCAAAACAAAGGAGAGGGTAATCATGGGAAACCAAAAATCACCAAGCAATTTGAGCACTTTAAGTGGCAGTTGTGCTCAGAGGAAAGTTTAATTGCTCAGAGATTGCTCTTTCACAGCTTAGAAGAGTTTCAGTTGTGTTTCTTTCTGATGCCTCTCCTAAAAATCCTTTGAAAAATAAAAATAGACAAATTATTGTTGAATGTAAAGCTAAAATAATTTGGTCTTGGTCGAATTTGAGAAATGTTGAGTTTATTTTTAATTTCTGACATTTGATTGCAGATGTCTGATTCACAGCAGAGACATTCAAAGCGAGCAAACTGAGATTTTTATTTTAAGACTTCTGTTTTTTAGATATCTCTGATCTCAAATGTCTCAATGTCTCAAAATATGGACAGATTTGATTTCAGAAGTCTCAATATGAACTCTTAAAGGGGTGCTATTATGCTTTTTCATTTTTTGAACTTTAGTCAGTGTGTGGTGTGTATCTTTGGGCATAAAAAAGATCTACAAAGTTACAAATTCGGTTTTAAAAAATCTCTTTCCAAGAACTACAATTTGCTTTTCGCATGCAATGATGTCACAAGATGTCCATTAGAAAATCATTAAATTAAATCCCGCCTACAGAAATTCTAATTGTTGGGGGGGGTGTAGGGACGAGGTGGAGCTGTAACGCGTCGCAGACGTGTGCAGTGTGTGGTAAGAGATTTATTCGTCATACAGTGTAGATAGCTTCACTTATAACACAAGTGTTTTTTAAAATGCATAAACATGATGTTTTTTTTATAATGTTAGGCTGCTGTTAGCCTTATACTATAGCTGGTTTCGGGCAATGAAACCAAGTATGTAAAATAATTAAATAAATTAGCACAACAATATTATGTATCTGCGATCTCGCAGGCTGAGGATGGGACTGAACACTACTGTATTATTTACTCACTCTCCATGCATCCTAGGTGTATATGACTTCCTTCTTTCAGACGAATGCAATCGGAGTCTAATAAAGTCTAAAAAAGTGCACCAATCCATAATAAAAATTGCCTCACACGGCTCCCGGGGGTCGAATCAATGCATTTTTGTAAGAAAAATATCCATATTTAAAACGTAAGAATCACTATTAATCTAGCTTGCCTAACTGCTTTGACAAGGGGCACAACCGTCTAAGCTGTTTGCCAATCGCAACGCACAGGGATAGTTAACCAATCACAACACATTTCCTTTTTTCGGAACGCTGGCCTTCATTGATCCCGGAACTAATTGAGCTATTTGTGCCAGGCTGGGAGAAAGGTATTGTAATAATGTAAATTATGTGAAAAATAATGCGTTTTTTGAACCACCAAGCGTAAGAGCATGTTCTAGTACACCCCCAAACATCAAGACTTTGAAAAAGAGCATAACAGCACCCCTTTAAGATTTTCGGGGGCAAGAAAGGTGATACTTCAAAGAAAGCCTGACTGAGAACCTGGTCTTCTGATTCAGTTCTGTCACTGAATAAAAATAACAAAAAAGGTTATTGCGACTTTTTTTTTTTTATTAGAATTGCATGATACAAACTCGCAGTTGTGAGTTCTAAAGTTAGAACTGCATGATATAAAGTCATAATTCTGACTTTTTTCTCAGAATTGTGACATAAACACAACTGCGAGTTATATATTCAAAATTGTGAGTTATAAAGTCAAAATTGCGACATATACACTTCTGGCTTTCTATCTAGCAATGCTGCCATTTTTCTCGTAATTACGAGTTCATCAGAGTTGTGAGATATAAACTTGCAATTGGGAGTTACAAAGTCCAATTTTGAGGGCGGAAAATGTTCTCAGAATTGCAAGTTCATGTTTCATAATTCTGACTTAATAACTTGCAATTGCATGTTATAAAAAAAAGTAACAATTTTGAGATATAAACTCGCAATTCTGACTTTTTAACTTGCAACTGCGAGTTTACATCACAATTCTGAGAGAAAGTCAAAAGTTTACATTTCACAACTCTGACCTTATAACTCGCAATTGCAATGTCTCAAAACATAGACTGATTTGATTAGTTAAAAGTCAGTAGTTTTCCAAAGATTTTTCAGGAGGAACAATGGTGATACCAAATGAAGCATAACTGAGAACTCCATCTCCTGCAAGAGCAATACATTTTTCCACTAGACTGGTAAATCTGAGCAGTTTGAGACATTCTTGAGAACTCTTTTGGAACTCCAATGGAAACACATGAGATTACTTGAGAAAAAATGAGAAAAATCAGAAGCAGAAGATGCAAGGAAAAATCTAAATTTTCTCTCTATCTAGTCGAACTAATGGAGAAACAGCTGAGATATAGTAAAGAATAATGAGATCTCTTTAATGTCTCAATTGTTTCTTTTAGGCATAGACATCAGTAAGTCTGCTGCTCTGATTTTTCTCCTACAGAGATCTCAAAAATGTCTCACACTGTGCTTAGGTCTTTCAGACACAAAAGCCTGAGATCTCAAAATGAACTCTATCATTTCTCATCAATGCTACCCTCATTTATTTTATAGCTCTGTGCTTTGACAGTATGTCAATAGCTGTCTCATTTGTTCATCTGTTTATTTCTCCTAAGAAGAATCATCTGAGATGAGCTTGACACTTACATGAAACATAATTGAGCCATAAAAAGTTTCCTCTGGGTAGAGCTGAAAGTGTGTTAATGACATCATTGTAAGCAGAAATGAGTTATGACTTGCTGCTGGTGAATTTACAGAGCTGCTATGACATCAGCTGTTAGCTAGTCATCACTATATGTTCTTATCCACACATTATTAAACCTACCTTGAGAGTTATATGAAAGGATCTGAGCTTCAGCAGCGGCCAAGACCAGGCTAAATATCCAAGTCAGCGTCTTCCAAAAAATTTCCATAATTTAGGGAAGATCTGACATGGGGTGGGGGTAGGGGGGTTGGGGGAGGCTACAAGCGGATTAAAGCGATACGATCAATCCAGCTTCGCACCATAACATATCCATGACAAGCATCCTCGACACATTTGAATCTCAGTCCACACTTAATCCAAGGTTTAAAAGTCTTCCTAAAGGTGACTGGATCCTGCACCTTTGTCAGCCATGAGCAGGGCAAGAATCCATACGAATTCTCTTCATGTTATTCCAAAACAGCAGATCTATATTAGGAGCTTGTCCCAAACGATCCATTTGTTTGCCTGGAAATGAATGAAAGTAGAGGGGGAAAAAAACTTGTCAGTGGAAAATTGCCAGTTTGTGATCTTAAAATGAATTTTGACTGAACACAGCGTTTTAACTGCGAGTACTAAGCACGCTTTGTCTTATCAAACATCGGGAGCAGATTGCAATTCCATAGCTGTAACATCTGGACTCGAACAGGTTTGATCACACACGCACACACATAACGGTGAGCTCATAGGTGTTGAGTGGGATGCCGTAACTTCAGGTTATCATTTTCACACCTGCACTTGACTATTAGCTGCCCTGCCTGTTTCCGACTGGAGGCATGAAACCATGCTGCAAAAACCTGTTGCGAATAACCTGACTGGTGGCGGATCAGACTGAAGTTTCACCAGCCAATTACAACTCTTCCAGATTCTTTCTGTGTGAGTGCAATCAACAAGCATTTGTTTCAGGTAACAAAGCATGAAATAAAGTGTCATCTGCATTCAAATGCGACTGCAGCTTCTCTCAGAACAAACTTAACCATTCTGAGACGTTACAGTTTTGCATTTGCAGTTTTGCAACACTACCAGCTGGTCTCAAGATGGTTTTTGGTGGATGTGTAAAGTCAGTTCTCCTCAAGTTCACACAGGTGTCCTATCAGAGTAACCACAGGTGCAGAATGTAATACACTAACAGATGAAATCAGAAAGCTTTTGAATAGTATTGATTTGTTAAATAAAAGTACAAAATGACACCTGACACAAAATGAGACTTGGTTTGATATTGCATGCTGCAATGCGCGTGAATGAAAGAGATAGTTCACTCAAAAACGACACTTCTGTCATCATTTACTAACCCACCTGTATGCATTTCTCAAAAGAAGATATTTTGAAGAAAACTGGTAAGCAAACAGCTTTGGTGACAACTAACTCCATTGTATGGACAAAAAACAATCAGGCACTTTCCCAAAACATCACGTTCCACAGAAGAAAGTCATACAGCTTTGGAGCAACATGAGGCTATCTATATCTACCTATTTATCTATGAAGCAGTATTGTATTACAGTACCGTTGCTAGATTCAGTGTATGCAGCTCTATGTGACAGTAAAAGCAAGTCCAGAAGTAACTCACCGGATGAACATCAAATCAATTGCCGGCTTTTCTCTACAACCGCCAGCAGAAGAGTCGTCCAGTTCCAACAGATATATCCTATATGTCAGCTCGTTTTGCATGTGTTTCTTACTATCGCAGCAGAAGCTGAAGCGGCAACTGTGCAGACGAACATTCATGAGTTTAATAAAACGGCTTCTTCCAGACAGCAGCTCGAGTCTAAAACGTGTCTGACCCAGACAGCTGGCAACTGCCCAACACTATTACACTGACCGCTGAAATAAAAACACACAAGACCAATGAGAAGACTACAAATGTGCACCAAGGGACTCTTTTTCTTTTTTTATCTGGTGTCTTTCATTAATGTTGTCGTCTGAGATAAAGCCGTCACAAAGGTTTACTATTAAAAACAGACTCCGTTATATTGACATGCATTGATATCTCCCGTGCAAACTCCACTGGGAATGCCCAGACTATCCTTCCTGTCTGAAAGACCGTAAGAAATGATAGTTACCGTCTTCATCTTTTATTGTAGAACACATGCAGACAGTAGAAATCTTCATTTGATTCCACTTCAGTGCATTCTTCAGCAAATCTCTCGTTTCGCTTCAAGCCATTCTCTACCTCTCATGCCAACAAATGTAGTTGTGTCCTTGTACAGCACAAAAAAGCTCTCTTCATGAACTCACTTCATCAGCAATGCAATGAAAAAGGCAGGGGGAGAAAAAAAACCTCCATGCACTCATCTCCAAAATATGAAAAAGTTGTTGAATAAGTTTGTGTAACTCAGCTCATGTTTAACCTGTTAAGTTTCCAGCGTGTGTGATGGCTTATTGTTTGGTCTCGTGCTCTTTGATTCACCAGAGATGAATAATAACAGTAACGCACACTGGACCGGTGCGCATACGGGACAGCAGAGCTGATCAGAGACTTGCAGCCTTTAATACTGAAGCCGGATTTGAGCCAGCACTCAAACTCAAACACTGGCCGCACGAAAGAGACGGGGAGGTTCGACATGACGTCATTGCAGATGTGCCTGCCCGGTGCGCGCTCATTCTGATCCTCAGGTGAAAAGGACCTAAAGAAGCAGGTAACAACACGAAGCTTCAATACATGATTAACGAACATATTTATGTTTAATATTCAAAACTATCAAGAACATGTCCGAGGTATATAACAAACTTAAGTCATATATCAAGACATATAATTTAAAATAAATTTATTTTGACATTAATTTCACAATAATTCCTCCCCCCAAAAAAGTTATAGTCGAATGTCGATCAGCCTAAAAGTACAACTTGTGTCAGTTTTTTATAAAGTCAACTTTGGTTCTTTTCTTTTTCTTGTTGTTTTGTATATAGCTAAGTGTGTATTATTATGTTTTATTCACAATGAATGAGAATAAATGCAAAACCATGGATAACCGAAGTGCAGGTGTCTTCTTTTTCCAGACGTACAATACAACGCACACGGAGACAATAAATCAAGAAAAGAAATAAATATATGTTTGTTAATTTCATTATCTATAAAAATATAATATAATGTAATACAATATAGATATCGTCTAAAGTTATGAAACTCGTGTTTCATATGCCTTTAGCTCCTCTAGATGTTTGTTGATTAAAGATTGTCGCTTAGTGTGCAGCGACACCTAGTGGTGACGATGTGACAGTGCACTGATTAACTGCGATCCTAATGATACAAAACTGGATGGCACTTTCTTTTATAATCCCTCTCTGCGTGTACATATTTTGTCATTATTATAGCAATTACAATAAATTGGTAATAACTAGGTACTAACCCTGAACCTACCCCTAAACCTTACCTTAACTCATGTAGTTGCCTTATACTCCTCAGTAGGCCTGCTTTCTTGGGTAAGTACACTGTAAGTACACTACTGTAAAATAAAATGTAACCCAGAAGTATACAGGAGAAAATTCTGATTAAGTCCCAGCAAGTATTGCATATATCACATTTATGTTGGTTGCTTTCTGGATTGCACAAATTAATTTTACATTTACATTTTAATGTCTGTTTCCAACCACATATACTCTTTTAAAAATTGTAATAATTTATTTATAAATTTAATTTGCCTTAGGCCTACATATTTTTCATATATCGTGTTTTTAGACAAAAAAAGGAAATGACCCAATCAATTAACACTTCATTTAACACTTGATCTTTTTTTATTTTCTTTTTTTATTTTATTATTATTATTTTATTTTATTTTTTTTTTTAACATAAAATACATATAAACACACACACAATACAGCCAGGGGGTAGGCTAAAATTAAATTTATAATATACTATTCTTTTCTGTGGATGGTCTTTGCATTTGATTACTTGCCTACTTGTCTACTTACATGAGGTATTTCCTGTATTTTGCTACATTTGTCGGTGTGAAGACTGCAAGTGTGTAGAACTTTTGATTATCTGATGGGATACACTTATATCATGCTGTAAAAGAGATTTATACATTTTAATCGTCAAATTTACATACTTCACTCTTTACACACACGGTTGAAGTCAAAGTTTACATACACCTTGCAGAATCTGCAAAATGTTAATTATTTGACCAAAATAAGAGGGGTCATAGAAAATGCATGTTATTTTTTATTTAGTACTGACCTGAAAAAGATATTTCACAAAGATATAATAGTATAATAGTCCGCAAGAGGAAATAATAGCTGAATTTGTAAAAATGACTCGGTTCAAAAGTTTACATACACTTGATTCTTACCTGAATGATTCACAGCTGTGTTTATTTATTTATTTATTTTTTAAAAAAAATTTATTATAGCTGTTCATGAGTCCATTGTTTGGCTTGAAGAGTTAAACTGCCTGCTGTTCTTCAGAAAATCCTTCAGGTCCCACAAATTCTTTTTTCAGCATTTTTGTGTGATTTTGAGATCCATTTTTTCACACTGAAGACTACTGAGGGACTCATATGCAGCTATTAAAGAAGGGTCAAACGCTCACCAATGCTCCAAAAGGAATTTAAAGGGTAAATTTAACTTATTTTGTCTTCTGGGAAACATGTAAGTATCTTCTGTAGCTTCTGAAGGGCAGTAATAAATGACAAAAAAAATATGATATTTAGGCAAAATAAGAAAAATGTACACATCTTCATTCTATTCAAAAGTTTACACCCCTGGCTCTTAATGCGTTGTGTTTCCTATTGAAGCATCAGTGAGCATTGGAACCTTCTGTAATAGTTGCATATGAGTCCTTCAGTTGTCTTCAGTGTGAAAGGATGGATCTCAAAATCATAGTCATTGTTGGAAAAGGTTCAAATACACAAAAATGCTGAAAAACCAAAGAATTTGTGGAACCTGAAGGATTTTTTTTTTTTTTTTTTGAAGAACAGCAGACAGTTTAACTGTTCAGGACAAACAAGAAACTCATGAACAACATCACTAAAAAAAACAAAAAACAGCTGTGGATTATTTAGGTAACAACACAGTAAAATCAATTGTAGCCTATGTACACTTTTAAACAGGGTCATTTTTTTGTGGACTGTATGTTAAACATCTTATGTGAAATATCTTATTCAGGTCAGTACTAAATAAATAAAAAAAAACACATTTTCAATGATCCCTCTTATTTTTGTAAAATAATTAACATTTTGCAGATTCTGCAAGGTATATGCAAACATTTGACTTGAACTGTATTTTTCAGCCTGCATCACTCACTGTGTCAGTATGTACATGTTAAATGAAGAAAATTTTGTTCTTTGTGGCATTTTGAAGAAAATGCTCTTTGTTATTTTGTTTTTGTGGCTGTATTAACCTAACTTTGGATGTACAGTTACCTCACAATGAACTGTGTGCGGTGCTCAAGTCTGGTCTATTCAACTCCCATCCTGTAGTCGGCAGTGTGTGGCGGGAGAGGCGTTGGCTACGTTAAAACCACCATCGAAGAAGAAATATAAACTTTAGTTTGAAAATGGCGTCCGACGTGAGCCGTGATGGTTCTGAAAATAAACGCAAACTAGATGAAGATGAGGATGAAGGCGGATGGGTCGGGCCGCTGCCCAGTGAAGCCACACAAACAAAAAAGAAGAAAGGTACGTTAGCTTTATTTATGTTGCAAACACCCGGAAGAGACTGCTATTGTGTGTCTAAACCTAGTGAGCTGCCTAACTGGAATCCTAGACAGCGTTTGTGGGCATTATAGTCGCTAGTAATATGCCTAGTTTGTTAGTTAATAAAGTTCTGAGACAAAACCTATACTAGTTTTTTTTTGTAGCAGCATGCGTGTCTTCATAGAAACTAAATGACAATTTTACTGTTTGGTTCAGACTGTGTGTTTTATTAATGGATCATGTGTTCTGCTGCAGTTCTTGAGTATGAGAGATTCTACCTGGACAATTTACCCTCTGCCTCCATGTATGAAAGAAGTTACATGCACAGGGATGTTATAACACACATTGTTTGCAGCAAGTAAGTTCATTCCAACTTGCCACCTCTGAATCTTTGACTAGATTAATAATATATATGAGTATTATTTATACTGCATGGCTCGACATGGCAGTAGTTTTATAAGTTTGCAAAGCCAAAAAACGCATTTACACAATTTAACAAAACTGCAAGATATAGTGACAGCTGTCTCACACTGGCACTTGTCAAGCTGAGTTCCTTATAGTTGAACTCTATAGCTTATATGTGTATAAACAAAAGCACGTTTATTTGACTTGGTTGTAATTTTTTTTTTTTTTTTTTACCATCCCAGAACAGATTTTATCATAACAGCGAGTCAGGATGGGCATGTGAAATTCTGGAAGAAGAAAGAGGATGAAGGAGTAGAGTTTGTCAAGCACTTCCGCAGCCATTTGGGTAGGTGTCCTGTTACTACATCTGGTGAGCAACATCCTAGCATTGGCCACCTAGAACACCATAACAACACCCTACCAACAACTTTTCATCAACTTACAACAAGGCTAACATTGTGGAAGTGAGTTTTACCTTCAGAAGATATCTAAAAGTAGTATTTGTAAATAATTTGTCTGTGTTTGTCTCTGGCTGGTGTTTAGGTGTGATCGAGTGTATCTCTGTCAGTGCGGAGGGAGCGCTTTTCTGCTCTGTGGGTGATGATCAGGCCATGAAAGTTTTTGATGTTGTCAACTTTGACATGATCAACATGCTCAAACTTGGGTAAAAACTTGCTCTTCTGTGTAAATGTGGTGTATGTTGTTTTTTTCACACTGCTGTTCAAAAGTTTGGGATCAGTAGAACTTTAATGTTTTTTGAAGAAGTCTTTTCTGCTCATCAAGGCTGCATTTATTTGAATTAAAAAATACAGAAAAAAAAACAGTAATATTGTAAAATATTATAGTGATTTTAAAAAGTGTTTTCAATTTTGGTATACTAAAAAAAAAAAAAAAAAAACAATTTATTCCTGTGACGCAAAGCTGAATTTTCAGCATCATTACTTCAGTGTTGAGTGTCACATGATCCTTCAGAAATCATTCTAATATGCTCATTTATTATCAGTGTTGGAAACAGGTATGCTGCTTATTTATTTATTTTCTTTGAATCTGTGATACTTTTTACAGGATTTTTTGATGAATAAAACATTAAAAAGAATAGCATTTATTTTAAATAGAAATCTTTTGTAACAACATACACTGCTGTTCAAAGATTGGGGTCAGTGTTTTTTTTCTTTCTTTGAAAAATAAATACTTTTATTCAGTAAGGATGTGTTAAACTGATAAAAAGTGATAGTAAAAACTTGCATTGTTAGAAAAGATTTCTATTTTGAATAAATGCTGTTCTTTTGAACTTTTTGTTTATCAAAGAATCGTAAAAAAAAAAAAGCATGACAGGTTCCAAAAAAATATTAAGCAGAACAACTTTGTTTCCAACATTGATAATATAGTAATAAATCAGTATATTAGAAGGATTTCTGAAGGATCATGTGACACTGAAAACTGGAGTAATGGCTGATGAAAATTCATCTTTGCATCACAGAAATAAATGATATTTAGAACTATATTAAAATAAACATGTTATTTTAAATTGCAGTATTAATTTTTTTCTGTATTTTTGATCAAATAAATGGAACTTTGATGAGCACAAGAGACTTCTTTAAAAAAAAAAAAAAAAAAATCTTGAACCCAACCTTTTGAACGGCAGTGTGTATGTATTATTATTATTTTTAAATAAAATCTTTAATATTTTGTGTGAAATATTTAATGATCCTAGACACTACACTACATAATTTAATTGATAAAATAAGATAAGCCAAGTAATAAACGAAATATCTTAATACAGTTTTAAGCAAAAAATTTGCAAAGGTATTGAAAATGCAATATACTGAAGGCTGTTTGTCATCTGGTGGGTGGAAAAAAAAAAAAAAAAAAAAAAAAAAATGTGTATAATTTTTGTATTTCCCACTAAATTTTAAAGATCAAAACCATTTTGCCTTTTATAATCATGTCTATTTTTGTGTGTGTGTTCAAATAGCAAGTAACACAAAATTGACCAGGTTTTGTAGTATTGTACTGCAAATTGGCCGAAGACCATCTGAGGGTTAAGCAAGTTTTTTTTTTTTTCTTTTTTTTTTTTTCCAGCTTCCATCCAGGCCAGTGCGAATGGATCTATAATCCAGGAGACGCCATCTCCACTGTAGCCTGTTCTGAGAAATCAACTGGGAAGATTTTTGTGTACGATGGACGTGGAAGTAATCAGCCACTGCACACATTTGAAAAGATGCACACCACGCCACTGTCTCAGATCCGCCTCAATCCCAAATATCGCGTAATAGTGTCGGCTGATAAAGCAGGAATGTTGGAATACTGGACGGGGCTCCCGAGCGAATTCAAATTTCCACGGCAGGTGGAGTGGGAGTTCAAGACAGACACGGACTTGTATGAGTTTGCCAAATGCAAAACGTATCCCACCAGCCTGGCGTTCTCCCAAGACGGCAAGAAAATGGCCACTATCGCCACTGACCGCAAAGTCAGGATTTTCCGTTTCCTCACTGGGAAGCTGATGAGGGTGTTTGACGAGTCATTAACTGTGCGTTAGCATTTTATTATTATTATAATAATATATTTAAAGATTTCAAAGGTTTACAAATACACATTTGATCGAGTTTCAAGTAATTTGTCATTTCTGTGCAATGGCAGATGTTCACGGAGCTTCAGCAGATGAGGCAGCAGTTGCCTGATATGGAGTTTGGACGCAGAATGGCGGTGGAGCGAGAGCTTGAGAAGGTGGACGGTATCCGACTGACCAACATCATCTTCGATGAGACCGGACACTTTGTGCTTTACGGCACCATGCTGGGAATTAAAGTCATAAATGTGGAGACTAACAGGTAGAGAATACACAGCACACATTGAAATACACCTCTGCTGTGATTTGTCATTTTTAATTTATTTTTGGGGGGCACAGCTGTTCCGTAATGAAGAAAAAGCCTAATTGAAAAGAATGCTGACCCTCATGACTCTGTCAAGGTCAACAGATCAATCTCTTAAAATAAAAGATGACTTGAATAACATTCCAAAAATCAATTTAGGTTGTGAGTTGTCATGTGGTATAACTTATCAAAAATGGAATATTTGAATTAGGGATGTCAGTTTAACGTGTTAACTTAATTAATTAGTTATGAAAAAAATAACACTGTTATTTAACACAGTTAACATGCTGGCCATGCACCCAGACCTGTACATCATCAGATCAGTCAACATTTGACTGTTGAAAAATATGATTCAGGGCAACAACTCCATAAATGCAGTTATGCCCTGAAATTCAAGATATTGGTGCAAAAAACTGCCCCGTCCCGATCTATCACAAGCTTAAATGTGATTTTATACAACAGTTCAATAAATCAGAAGTTGATATTGTTATATTTAAAACACAATATTATGTGTTTTTGCTCATATATTACCTTTGAAGCCATTGCAGAATTGTTGCATGTCTCCGAGCAACACAGCGGTTTCATCATATGAGCAAAAATTCTGAAATGTTACCGAAAAATACTGAAAATTATCTTCTTGTATGTTCCATAGTTTACATTTTACCGTTGCAAAATGAATGTTTGTGTAATAAATTTTGTTGAATCGGATAAAATATTTTTTCTAAAGCTACAATTTGTAACGTCTACTTGATATTTTCTCATTTAACACAAAAATAGCTTTAAATAATCTTTTGTGGGTATTTTCACAGACAAATTCATTTTGCGATTAATTATTTGACACATCATGTAATTAATTAGATTAAAAATTTTAATTGACTGACAGCCCTAATCTGAATGCATCCTTTTTGAGATTTGTAAAGTACTTTTATTCTAAAACACATTAAGTTTTTTTTGCAAGTGTTATATTAAAAACTGTCATATATTCAACATTTTTTTTTCTTAGTGTAAAGAACATTTAACAGTATCATGTTGACGGTTCGTCATGGCAAATGTTATTACATTATAGTTCCACCATGAGTCATTAAGACAAATCTTTTCAGCCGTTCTGAAAGTATCTCTCTTTTACTGTGTCTGAACTGTTTTTTGCTGTCAAGGTGTGTGCGGATCCTGGGCAAACAAGAGAACATCCGTGTGGTGCAGCTGGGTCTGTTTCAGGGAGTTGCGAAGGCCATGCAGGCCGCACCGACCATTGAGATGAAGGCGTCCGACAACCCGGCTCTGCAGAGCTCTGATCCAGACCCCACCATCTTCTGCACCGCCTTCAAGAAGAACCGCTTTTACATGGTCGGTTTCCAGAAACTCACAGCATTTCGATGGTTATCTTGAAAACTTTTTTTCCCTTTCTTATAGTCCAGAAGAATCTGACACGCTAGACCAGGGGTGCCCAGACTTTGTCCTAGAGGGCCACTGTTCTGCAGTGTTTAGCTCCAACCTCAATTAGACATACCTTAACCAGCTACTCACACAGTTTCTAGGCATACTAGAAACTTCCCAACTGGTGTGTTGAGGCAAGTTAGAGTTAAACTCTGCAGGAGATCGACCCTCCAGGACAGAGTTTGGGAGCCCCTGCTCTAGACTCTAAAGCAGGGGTGCCCAAACTCAGTCCTGAAGGGCCGGTGTCCTGCAGAGTTTAGTTCCAAGCCCAGTTAGACACATATGAAACCAGCTAATCAAGCTTTTACTAGGCATGCTAGAGGCAAGTTGGAGCTAAACTCTGCAGGACATCGGCCCTCCAGGACCGAGTTTGGGCCCCCCTGCTTTAGAGAGCTATTCACATTAAGGATGCTAACGTTCTGTTGAAAGAATTGTGGAAATTGTGGAAAAATCATTCAGAAGGTGATTCAAATGATATCGTTCTTCTGTTTTTTTATTGTTACAGCTGTGTTGTGGACTTCCATTTTCTCAATGACTCAGAACAGTTTTTAAAGGAATAATTCACCCCGAAATTACAATTTGCTGAAAACTCACTGAACCTTAAGCCATCCAAGATGTAGATGAGTTTGTTTCTTCATCAGATTTAGAGAAATGTAGCATTAAATGCATCACTTGCTCACCGGTGGATCTTTTACAGTGAATGTCAGAATGAGAGTCCAAAGAGCTGATAAAAAGATCACAATAATCCATACCACTCCAGTCCATCAATTGACATCAAAAGCTGTGTGTTCATAAGAAAAAAATCCATAATTTAAGATGTTAAACCATTTCTAGCTAAAATAAAAAAGTCCACCCCTATTGTCCTCTCGCATCAAAATCCACCCATAAATTTGTTTAGAACAGTTTCATCTTATAAATGGTGCTTGATCTGTGCATATTTCTCACCTGATTCAAGTCAACTTTTTCACTGGAGAAAGCAATACTATGGACTTGCATTATAGCTAGAAGCAACGGTTTGAAGAAAAAACTTCAACAAACACAGCATTAATTGATGGACTGGAGTGGTGTGGATTGCTTGTGGAATACTGTGACATTTTTATCAGCTGTCTGGACTCTCATTCTGACGGCACCCATTCACTGCAGAGGATCTGTTGGTGAGAAGGTGATGTAATGGTACATTTCTCCAAATCCGTTCCCATGAAGAAACAAACTACATCTACTGAAACGCATTGTTCCTAGTGTGAACAGGCCTTAATACTGTATTTTTATTTTGAACAGTTCACAAAGAGAGAGCCGGAAGACACCAAGAGTGCCGACTCTGACCGTGACATCTTTAATGAGAAGCCGTCTAAAGAGGAAGTGATGGCAGCCACACAGGCAGAAGGGCCGAAAAGAGTGTCCGACAGCGCCATCATTCACACCACAATGGGCGACATCCATATCAAGCTCTTTCCTGTGGAGTATGTTTTTTGTTATTTGTAGTGTTTTGCCCTGGGAAGGCAGTTGTTGTTTGTTTTTGTTGATTTATTTATTTTTGCTCTTTAGATGCCCTAAAACTGTGGAGAACTTCTGCGTCCACAGCAGGAACGGTTATTATAACGGCCACATATTTCATCGTGTCATCAAGGTATTAGCTCCTATTGAGTGTTTAGACGTTTAGCATTTAGGATTGGTGGATTATTGTGAATGAGAGTTAAACAGGTGTCTTGTCATGTGTAGGGCTTCATGATCCAGACCGGAGATCCGACGGGCACAGGGATGGGTGGAGAAAGCATTTGGGGTGGAGAATTTGAAGACGAGTTTCATGCCACACTGAGGCACGACAGACCCTACACTCTTAGTATGGCCAATGCAGGCCCGGGAACCAACGGATCGCAGTTTTTCGTCACTGTCGTCCCAACTGTAAGTCATCCCAACTGTTTGTTTTTCTGTTTCTTTTTATTTTTTCCCCCTCCCATTTTTGTGGTGTTGACAACCCAAATGTTTTTAAAGTCAGCTTGAAGGTGTAGTATGTATACTACTACTGAAAATTTTTACGTCAGTAAGGGTTTTTTTTTTTTTTTTTAAAGATGTCTCTTATCAGCAAGGCTGAATTTACTTGAATAAGAAGACAAAAAGTATTACAATAAAAAGTTTTCTATTTTAATACATTTTAAAATGTAATTTATTTGTGATGCAAAGCTGAGCTTTCAGTATCATTACTCCAGTCTTCATGATCCTTCAGAAATCATTCTAATATGCTGATTTGATGATCAAGAAACATTTCTTATTTTTTATCAGTGTTGGAAATGGTTGTGCAAATTAATATTTTTGTAGAAACTGATAGATTTTTTTTTTCTTCAATAGTTTAAAAGAACAGTGTTTATTTGGAGTAGAAATCTTTTGTAACATTATAAGTATTTTCATTACTTTAGATCAGTTTAGTGCATCTTAATTTCTTAAGAGTTTGGATTCAGATTTTTTTTTTTTCCTGAAGAGAATGTAAATATTCTAGGTCTTTTCCTCATGCACATTTTATTCATGATTAAATCAATTTGTGTATTTCAGTTACAGTGTCTGTGTTGCTTATAAAACAATTTACATTCACTCTTATTGCTGTAAATTATATAAAATTATACACAATTCAGTTTCTATATATTTAACAGACACAAAAATCAACTACAAAAAATGTTTTTTTTAACTGTTAAAATCATTACAGAATTAAACTCATGAGAATTTTATACTTGCACAGAATTCTATGCTTTTATTTTAAAGTTCACTTCCAAGATAAAAATTTACAGATAATTTACTCACCCCCTTGTCATCCAAGATGTTCATATCTTTCTTTCTTCAGTCGTTAAGAAATTATGTTTTTTGAGGAAAACATTTCAGGATTTTTCGTCATATAATGGACTTCAATGGTGCCCCCGAGTTTGAATATCCAAAATGCAGTTTAAATTCAGCTTTAAAGGGCTCTAAAAAATTACAATTTATATACTTTTTTCCCCCTTATGTGAAAAAATTCCGTCTCATTTTCTCCCTCAACTTCAAAATCGTCCTACATCGCTGCAGAAGTACCGACCCAGTGTTTACAAAGTGAACATGCAAAGAAGATCAAACACCCATTACAAAAAAAGGTAAAACGGCAGTGTGGGACGATTTTGAAGTTGGAGGAGAAAATGAGATGGGAGTTTTTCAACATACCCTAAATGTCTTGAACCAGAAAAAACCGAGTCCAGGCAGAGCTAGATAAGACAAGCATATGAGGTTAAAAAGTATATAAATTGTCATTGACGTGAACATCTTGGATGACAAGAGGGTGAGTACATTATCTGTAAAATTTTGTTTGGGAAGTGAACTAATCCTTTAAAATGTATTCTATTGAAATATTCCATCGAGTAATGATGACAATGTTGATTCGGTAACCATTCTGACAGTTAATTTAATGAAGGGTCCATCTTACTGATTCAAATATGAATGAATCTTTTTGAATGATTCGGCAAAGGACTGGTTTATAAGAGTCATTTGTTTTGGAATCGGACACACTGAAAGTGCTTTTTTTTTGATTAACCAAAAAGAACCGGTTTAAAAAAAAAAACTACTTGCTTGTCAGTGAATCAGACTACACTGCTCACGCTCTATGCATTGTGAGACTTATGGTGACTTTTGCTATTGAGCTGTAGTTTCAGCAGCAGGGCTGCACCACAGCTAAGGCAGGAAGCACCAAATTAATAATGAAAATTACCCTAGTTAAGTCATTTTTATTAAAGGATTAGTTCACTTCCAGAACAAAAATTTACAGATGTTCATGCCTTTCTTCAGTCAAAGAAATTGTTTTTTGAGGAAAACACTTCAGGAATTTTCTACATTTAGTGGACTTCTATGGTGCCCCTTAATTCCAACTTCCAAAATGTAGTTTAAATGCAGTTTCAAGGGGCTCTAAATGATCCCAGTCTTATCTAGAGAAATGATGGCTTTTTTTTGTTGATTTTTTTATAAATGTACAATTTATATACTTTTTAACCTCAAATGCTCATCTTGTCTAGGTCTGCAATGCGCATGTGTACTCTGTGCAGTCCGGGTCAATTCAGTTAAGGTATGTTGAAAAACTCCCATCTCACTTTCTCCTCCAACTTCAAAATCATCCTACATCACTGCAGAAGTACCAACCCAGTGTTTACAAAGTGAATGTGCAAAGAAGATCAAACACCCGTTTAAAAAAAAAAAAAAAAAAAAAAAAGGGTAAAACAGTGATGTAGGATGATTTTGAATTTGGAGGAGAAAGTAAGATGGGAGTTTTTCGACATACCCTAACTGTATTGACCCGGATTACACAGAGTACTTATGCACATCGCAGACGAGCATTTGTGGTTAAAAAGTATATAAATTGTACTTTTTAAAAAAAAATGTATTTATTTATTTATTTGGGTTTTTTTTTTTTAAGAAAATATCCGATCGTTTTGCTAGATAAAACCCTTCTTCCTCGGCTGGGATCATTTAGAGCCCTTTGAAGCTGCATTTAAACTACATTTTGGAAGTTCAAACTCGGGGCACCATTGAAGTCCACTGTATGGAGAGAAATCCTGAAATGTTTTCCTCAAATACATAATTTCTGTACGACTGAAGAAAGAAAGGCATGAACATCTTGGGTGACATTGGGGTGAGTACAATCTTTTTGTAAATTTTTGTTCTGAAAGTGAATTGATCTTTTAATGTGTAGTCAAGAAATGTCACACCATTGTCACTTTTTTTCATGTCTTGTAATTACCATGATTTGGGAAAAAAATCACCTCAAGTTATTCATTTAAAGTCAATTCAATTAACTTTTTGTGTGTGTGTGTGTCATTTTTCTCTCCAATTAGCCCTGGCTGGACAACAAGCACACAG
The DNA here is from genome assembly GCA_019740295.1 of Labeo calbasu. NCBI lineage: Eukaryota > Metazoa > Chordata > Actinopteri > Cypriniformes > Cyprinidae > Labeo > Labeo calbasu. The sequence continues at coordinate 20,372 of JAHKKF010531604.1, read as the reverse complement.
TCTTTGGGAGGACCACTAAAGGTATGGAGGTGGTCCAGAGGATCTCCAACTTAAAAGTCAACCCCAAAACCGACAAACCGTATGAAGACATCAGCATCATAAACATCACCGTCAAATAGATGTGCAGTCGGACCTGTTCACGTCTGATTTTGTAAAATAAAGTACCTTTTTTTTAAAATACTCATCATTTCATTAGTGATGCATCATTCAAAGTGTGGTTTTAGCTTTGTTTTTAATAGCATAACATTATGAATGGTTATACAAAAAAAGCCGTCAACAAATGTGGGTGTGTACTGTGCTTCTTGAGAGGCGTCCAAAACTCACATTAACAACAAAGTCTTTCACAACTTCAGATCCTCCTGCGAAAGGAGACACGGAAAGGCTTCACACATGCGTTTCACCTAAGTACAGTTAGTCAACATTACATAGCAATGTTTCAAACCAAAGGATGGTTCCTAAAACCGACTAATGCAGATAATCTGTCAAATAATGGAGTTTACATACAGCCTGTGTTATAGCTGAAGTACATCAATGAATCTAAATTCATATAATGTAACAGTTTACTTTAGTTAAGATGCTAAGAAATACTTGTTCTAACAAATAAAGAGAGCCAGATATTAAGCAGTGGACTAATGAACTGGGAGCAAGTTTATACATTTTTTCCATTGACAACTACAATCCTCCTTTAAAATATAAATAATCAGTAACATGATTTTTTTTTTTTTTTTTTGCCACAGACATCCATCTCTCCATACATGGTGAAAATACACCTACACCCATGCACCAGTCTTAAGACCACAAAGTACGTTTCAATAAATATTTACAGGCTCGTTTAAAGCCCAAAAATTCACAATAACCATAAAAAAAACAAGAATAATGGTATGCTTTTGGTGTGAATCTCACAAAACTGCACGTGGGTCACATTTTACCGCCAAAATCAATTTCATCAACTGAAAAAAAAAAATACTGTATCACATATTTTTAGCATTGACATTTTCATAACGATTAAGCACATTATACTCCATACAAATGTGTTGAAATTCTCATTCCCAGTGATGATTTTTTATTACTATACTATGGTTTAATATATATATATTTTTAACATTACTGTAATGAGAATATGAGTGTAAAAATGTGCTTGATTGTAACGAACAATGTTCTTACATAAAAACTGTTTGCACTTTCTTAACGCAAAATCTACATATTTTTTCTTTGATATTAAAGGAAAACATGACCTATTCATGTTATTGACACATTTTGTGAAACTCACCCCATTACTTACATGTAACTTTTGAACAATGGCAATGGATTTGATCACATGTCTGTTCTTACTATTTCAGTAGCTAATGTGACACATTAACAGGCACTTCACATTGCAGAAACCATGAATCTGGTGTTTGATGCCTCGTTTCATCCTTACCTACGATTAAAACATTTAATAGATCTATTTAAACCTTGTGCTGTTTGCACACGACACTATAAGGATTTCATAGGGTGTCTGTACAAAAATGACCAGTATATATGCTTAAGAACATCTACTATATATGCACAAATTATCTCCAGGCATTAGTTACTATTAGGCGAATGACCAAACTGAGTGAACTGACCATGAAAAGAAGAGTAACATAAACTAGATGTTAGGAACAGTTTAGACAAAAGTGAAAAAATTGCTTAAAATTTACTCAGGCTGTCCAAGATGTAGACAAGTTTGTTTCTTCGTAGTAACAGATTTGGAAAAATTGAGCATTACATCATTTGATCACCAATGGATCCTCTGCAGTGAATGGGTGCCGTCATGAATGAGAGTCCAAACATCTGATAAAAACATCACAATAATCCACACCACTCCAGTCCATCAGTTAATGTCTTGTGAAGCGATAAACTGTTCGCAAGAAACAAATTTATCAAGACGTTTTAACTTCAAACCATTGATTCCAGCTAAAATACGAGTTCATACTCGAAAATTGAGGTCTTGTCTGAATCAGAACAGAAATATTCACAGATCAAGCACAATTTACAAGCAAAGACAGTCCAAAAGATTTCTAAACAAATATGTTGGTAGATTTTAATTACAAACAGGCAGCTTTTTGTTTCACAAAGTCATTAATTGATGGACTTGGGTATTGTAGATTACTTGTGGATTATTGTGATGTTTTTATCAGCTGTTTGGATTCACATTCTGACGGCACCCATTTACTGCAGAGGATCCATTAGTAAGCAAGTGATGCACTGCTGCATTTCTCCAAATGAAGAAACAAACTCATCTACATCTTGAATGGCCTGACAGTGAGTACATTTTCAGCAAATTTATCTGTTTTGACAGAAGGGACAGTAAGTTTGGTTAGTAATGTTCATCAACTTGTTTTTAAAGGAACAGTCCAGGTTAAATACACATTTATGAACGACGTCTGTCAGTGTTTTTGAATACCATAGGGACCCAAGCAGGGACTTTTGTAAAAACCAACAAAAATCATTTTTACAGTAAAGCATGTACAATGGACGGCTATGGGGCAACCAAAGCAACAACAGCCACTGCCGAGTCTAAATGATGTTCGGTGGTTACCAACAGCAGCATCTTGCCTTGTATTTAACCTTAAATCACTTCTATTTAAGCTCCACTAATGTACACCATTGAGCCACGAGCGCACACAGCAGCAAGTCTACTAATGTATGATGGGATGACGTGGTACTGTGGGTAAACATGAGGAGGGTGAGTGTGCAAATGGCATGGACCGGCTTGAGTTTTAAGTCGTAAGTCTATTCAGTGTGGGTAAGCGTCCCTCAGGCCACATCCAGAACTCCTGCAGCCACCAGCTGGCGTGAGAGCCAGTCTAACCCTTCGTGTAGACCCATGCCGCTGCGGGCGTCACAGCCCTGGATGTGCCAGCTGCGGCCGCAGCACAGTTTGTGTAAGCTCAGGAGCTCCGTCATCTCCTCCACAGACACTGCACCAGGAACGTCCTACAGAGAGACAAATCTTGTTTATGAGTTGAAGGTCAAGGATTTGATTCACAAAGAACATATTGACAAAATGCAATAACCTGCCAAATACATAATACATGTAACGTAAAACAAATTCATAAAGGGATAGTTCACCCACAAATGAAAATTCTGTCATTAATTATCCACCTTTCGTACATCTTCGAAACACAAATTAAGACATTTTTGATGAAATCTGAGAGCTCTCTGACCCTGCACAGACAGCTCCACAACTGACGTGTTCAGGGCCCAGAAAGGTAGTAAGGACGTCAGTAAAACAGTCCATGTGGCATCATTGGTTTAACTTTAATGTAATGTAGCTACGAGAATACTTTTGTGTTCAAAGACGCTAAAATAACGACTTTATCCAACAACTTCTTTACTTCTGTGTCAGTCTTCCGTGTCTGTGTTCACAAGAGTACATGATGCCTTAAACGTGTCAGCTGTGTTGCCTTTGGATTTCATCAAAAATATCTTAATTTGAGTTCCTAAGATCTTACTGGTTTGGAACGACGTAATGTTAGAATTTTCATTTTTGGATGAACTATCATTATATAATATAATGATTCCAGAGATATTCGTGGAATATCCAGTTGAAAAAAAAAGACAGAGAGAGATTTTAATGCCATATCAGAAAAGGCAATAAAAAATTCTTTCAGGTACATAATTGGATAATAGGATCTTCCCCTGCTGACAAATATAAACATAACCTAATAAGTGTTAGAAAAGATGCTTTAAATTTACATATTCAGTTCCTGGAAGCATATTGCCATTTAAGATTTGTATGCATTTTATTTTAGTTTTATGCGTTTTAAATGTAACTTATCTGTCAAATCTAATTCATTCATTCATTCATTCATTCATTCAGATCAGCAGACATGCAGAACATGCAGGAATCATATTTAATTAGTCTTTTTGCGGCTGAATATTTACAGATACTAGTCCATATTGCGATTTGATTTAAGTGTACTTCTAATTAATTAGTCCAAACTTTGACAAATTCAGTGACATTTGGCATCAAACTGTAAATTCCTGAATTCCACTATTCCTGTCTGCGTTTTCCGCATCACAGAAATCATGGGGCCCTATATAAGGCACATAAATTACATGCATTTTGTATGAATATCTCTCTACTCAGAATTTCTAACTGAAATAAATACTTGTCGAATCTCTCACTTGTTTGTTGGCAAAGATGAGCAGCAGAGCATCTCTGAGCTCTTTCTCTGTCAGCAGTTTGGCCAGTTCACTGTGAGACTCCATCAGCCTGTCTCTGTGACAGCTGTCAATCACAAACACCACCGCTGGGAGACAACAGAAGACCAGTTTCAGTCATACATACTCATTGATGTGCAAGTAATGTCACTGTGTGACTGTATCAAGAACAAAGCCGCACTGAAGTGAACTGTTACCTTGTGTGTTCAGATAGTAGTGTTTCCACAGTGGACGGAGTTTATGCTTGCCACCCACATCCCAAATGGTAAATTTCAGGTTTTTGTATTCAACAGTTTCTACATTAAAACCTAAAACAGAAAGAAAACATTTGATTAACTAAAAAAAAAGAGGCATGTTTGGATCTGTGTACACGTTTAGCAGTTTTATGCAGATACCTATAGTTGGTATGGGCTGCATAAACTCATCTTGCTTCAGTTTGAAGAGAATAGTAGTTTTGCCAGCTCCATCTAAGCCCAAAGTCACAACCCGGATCTCCATCTTTGGACCAATGTGCACACGGTTGTCCTGGGGAAAAGATGAATTCATCATTTTAATTAAGATGACCATACATTCTCTTATTTTCAGACTGGGATTTCTAAATTGTGACCCTTGAAATTAAAACTGAATAAATAAGCTTTCCATTGATGTATTGTTTGTTTGGATAGGACAATATTTGGCCGAGATACAACTATTTGAAAATCTGGAATCTGAGGGTGCAAAAAAAAAAAAAAAAAATAAATAAATAAATATTGGGAAAATGTATTTTAAAATTGTCCAAATGAAGTTATTAGCAATGCATATTACTAATTAAAAATTAAGTGTTGATATATTGATGGTAGGAAATTTACAAAATATCTTCATGGAACATGGTCTTTACTTAATATCCTAATGATTTTTAGCATAAAAGAAAAATCGATCATTTTAACCCATACAATGCATTTTTGGCTATTGCTACATATATACCCATGCTAGTTAAGACTGGCTTTGAAACCAATGGCCAAAAACCAGGCATTTTAGGCAATTTTGGAAATGCCCATCAGGAAGTAAAACCACCTTAGTTCAATATATACCCAAAAATGATTGAAATAAAATACTTAAAAAAATACATGTATTAAATATATATATATATATATATATATAAAAGTTTTAGTTTGCCTAATTATGCGTGTGTACTGTGTGTAACATAAATACACACAAATTAATGTATATATAGAAGTTTATTATTTATGTACAAAATATTTTTATTTATATATAATACGAATTATATAAAAATCATAGTAAATACATATACTTACTATTTCTTAAATATATGAAGAGTTTGGTTGCAATACGCGATAAACTGCATTTTTTACAAAATTGAGTTCGTGCCAAAATAAGTATTGTATCTGGTAGGTATTGAAAAGGCAGCTTTTAATTTTACGCAAAAAGCGATATCTGCCGTGTTATTCTGTCATATTTTTTCCCTATCTTTCTAAACCGCGACAAACGCAGTCTCCCTTCTCTGCAAAATGCGATACATCCGCTCAGCCAATCACAGCGCACCATTTCACGCATTGTAAACAGTAAACCCTGAATCAATTACCCATTCATAAAGACAGTCACTTGCTTTATTCCTGAATGAATCAGCCGTTCGAAGGAATCAATTGAATGATATGATTCAGTAATTAAAACCACCACCTACTGGCAGTTTTAGTTTAATTTTTAAAGTATCTTCTTTTCAGTTATTTAAATTTAATATTTCTATATTCAAAATTGTATACTTAAAACATTAATCTCAACATGAAGTTATGAATTCGACTGCACGTATACCACCTTTGAGCCTCATTAAACATATGAAAATACACCTACAAGCCACTTGTGTTCTTCTGTGCCACCTCTGTAGTACAAATTAATTTTGTTAATACTGATTTCATTTGATTGGTAACTTATTTGTATTCTGTTGTTTTAATTAGAAATTTAAAAAAGCTTTAAAATATATTTTTAAAAAACTTGACATAAAAGACGACATACTTTTAATAAAATGCCGTTACAAAGGTAAAAACAAAATTCCCCTCTAATTCACTTTAAGGAGTTAAATATCATCTCCTAATGGGAAGGCTAATTTTTTTATCAGATTTTTTGATTATTGATTAGAAGGTGCTCCTGACGTTTTGACTGTGCTCCTAATTTTTTTAAGTTAGAAGCACAAGTGCTCCTAAAAAGAAAAGTAAGCATAGAGCCCTGATGGATTTATTGCATTTTGGGATGGAATTTTTTTTTTTTTATAATAAATCTCTGAAAATTAAAATCTGGATTTAAATTTTTAATATTATTATAACCTAAAGATGCTATGTGAACGTTTGAAACAGAAAATAGTGGTTTTCATTTAGCCACTTTCTTGGTAAATAAAACACATTTTTACTTTAATCATAATGGACTTATAGCGTTTTGGAACCAAGCTCTTCATATATACATAATAATTACACATAGTACGCACACACATATTAGACAAACTCAAAGTTTTATTTTGTAAACGCGATTAGTCCTAATATACATCAAGAATCACTGCACCACATGATATTTTACAAGCTGAACTAACCTTGCCATGTCATAAAAAGGTCAGATTACCTTAGTGAAAGTAACAGGGATGCCTGCATCCAGTTGAATGTGGTCGGCCAGCTCTGTAAACTGCTGCTGCTGTTTCTGCAGTGTCTCTAGTAGTCGGTTGATCTCCTGTTTCGCCAAAACCACCCTGCAATCATCCTAGAGAAAAAACATAAACCAACTCAAACGGCTGAACTGCTTATGATCAACTGATTGTGTCACATGATCGAATCTGTACCTGCTGCAGTGTTTTCTCGCAGTGCAGACAGGCAGTGGACACCTGTGACAGCAGTATGGTCATGTCCTCCTGCTGCTGTCGAAGCCAGATCAGCCTCTCTCGGACATGTGCGTCCACCACGCTCAGAGCCATCTCTTCTTGACGGCACAGAGTCTCGTGTAGATCCGCAAAATAGGCACGCACGCAAGATCGGGCACTCTCTGCTGTTCCTGGAACCTGAGAAGAAACCAAAGTAGAGCTCACTGGAAACGTATTCAGATGCAAATGCATTAGGATCAGGAAAAACCAAAAACACGCTCATACATGTTCAGTGTGAGCCATGCCCATACTATCCTCCACGATCTGCTCTCCTCCTTCGATCTGCTGCACGATGCCCACTAGTTTCCTGGAGTACTCTGACACTTCCTCTGTGAATGTACGGATGCAGTGTGCCATATCCAGGATGGATGCTCGGATCTGGTTGGCTTCAGCCTCTAGTACAGCATGCTGGTAAACGTATTCATGAAAAAAGAAAATGTCAATCGGGCTGGGTACAAAATGTCCTATTTGCAATAAAACGAAAATATGTAAATGATCTCAGGATGGGTAAGAATTGTTTGATTGACAGTGAACTGATTTAAGTCTAGATTCACTGGCATTTTATTTGATTCAACCTAACTAAATTAAGAATAACTGAATTTAATTCAATACAATGACATGTATTGAAAACATGTACTGAAAACATGAAAACCTGTTCCATGAAGATATTTTGTAAATTTCCTACAGTAAATATATCAAAACTTAATTTTTGATTAGCATTGTTAAGAACTTCATTTGGACAACTTTAAAGGCCATTTTCTCAATATTTTGATGTTTTTAATATATATTTTCTGCATTTAAATTTTAGTTTAAGTTAAGTCATTTGGTTGTGTATGTTATTTAATTTTTTATTATTTTTTTTATTTTAAATAAGTCTATACAGCTTTTATCATTCTTTATTTCAGTATTTCAGTTTTATTTTGGTTATTTTAGTACTTCAGGTTCAACTAAATGTTTTATAATTTATTAATATTTTAATTAATGTTTTATTTTACTGCACCAAAAATAACACCAGTGCAAATGATTATATAATCTACATTTCAAAATATTTCTTTAATACGTCAATGCAGTTGCATCAGCAACTTAAAGCAACTTTAAACAATGCATCTAAAAACTGAATCAAAACTTTGTGAATGAGAAAAAGCAAATCCAATATTCTAAGCCTAAAGACTAACAAGTGTTTTTAACTTATGCTGCATTAAAGTTCTGCACCTTATGCCCTTGATGTTTCCCGTACTCCTTGCACACGCAGCACATGAGCGGCCCAGGCTGGCAGCCGTCTTCCAGGCAGACAAACTCAATGGCGTGCACTTGGTGCTGTGGACAGAGCATCTTCTCATGAGGCTTGTCTGCCAGCGGCACACGCCGGTGTTTGGCCAGCGTTCGGGTGGAGTGGGTGAGCTGGGAGCATTCGGCACACAGGTGGGTGGCACAAACCGTGCAGTACATGGAAGCAGTGTGAGTCTCATCCTCATCACAGCGGATTATGCACTAATGGAGACATGGCAAAAAAAAAGTCCTTAACCATTACACAATATGATACAACCATGATACACAGCCTAATTTATTGCTTTCATAAAAGAACCCATTGAAGTGTGTGCTATATATATATATATATATAGTTTAGCATTGCCTAAATAAATACATTTATTTACATTTTTAAATTGTTATCTTGTTGCTGTGGCTCCGTTTATTGTTTGTTTAAACGGACCCACAGCAACAAGATAACAATTTAAAAATGTAAATAAATGTATTGTATAATTAAATGTAGTAGTTCAATATTACAAGAGTAAAAATGGGTAGAATCATTTTGTGGTATGCTGATTTATAATACATCATTATTATTAACAACATCATAATTGTTATTATTATTATTTAGAAATACCCATTTTAGAATAGAAAATCTAACCTCGCCCATCTCACGAAGCGCATCCTCTGACATGCCTGACTGATTGCTGGCCCCATTCTGCAGCCGTTCAAGCAATTCTAGCAGGGCAAAGTTCTTCTTCAGGCCCCACACACCCGAGTCCCCTGGAGAGTAATACAAAACAGAGTGAGACATTTCTTTCCACTATGTACATAAATCTAAAATTTAGGATTATACTGTTAAAATAAAGAATAAAAAGGCAATGTTAAACTCACCCAGCTCAGTGACCTGTCTGTCAAAGGGGCAGCGAACTGCCCTGCCGTGAAGAGGCAAACGGGTCAAGCAGTCGTGACACACCGTATGTCCGCATAGTAGCAGCCGTGGCACCTTGTCGCCTTGAAGTGAAAACACATCCTCGCACACACCGCACTCCAACACCTAGAGTAACACAAATATTAAATATATGCAAATAAAATATTTTTCTGAAATGAGTGATATTTGGTATGTAATGAAATAATATTTACACATGTGACTTGAGTGTCTAAATGTTTTTTTTTATTTGATTAAATATTGAATTTAAATGTTAAATAACCAAGATTAAACTTTACAAATCATTTGGCATGAAGACTGAATATATGTGACCCTGGACCACAAAACCAGTCTTAAGTTGCTGGTGTATATTTGTAGCAATAGTTAAAAATACATTATATGGGGCAAAATTATTGATTTTTCTTTTATGGCAAAAATCATTAGGAAATTAGGTAAATATCATGTTCCATGAAGATATTTTTAAAATTTCTACTATAAATATATGAAAATTTCATTTTTGTTTAGTAATATACATTGTTAAGAACTTTATTTGGACAACTTTAAAGGCAATGTTCTCAGTATTTTGATTTTTTTGCACCCTCAGATTCCAGATTTTCAAATAGTTTTATCTCGACCAAATATTGTCTCATCCTAACAAACCATACATCAATGGAAAGCTTATTTATTCAACTTCCAGATGATGTATAAATTTCAGTTTTGAAAAATTGATCCTTATGACCGGTTTTGTGATCCAGGGTCACATATACAGTAACTTACAATCATATCCAGTCCAATGTTATTATGCAGCAACATATATGCCGGTTATACATGAATACGCCTTGACCAACTTGTTCATCCATAATTTCATAACGACAGCTTTGCAATTTCTCAAATAATTCTAATTTCAGGCACCTTAGGTTTTGAGACAACCTCACTTCTAGTGCTCTGACCAGTTGATCTTTTAGCTAGCCAGCTAACTCACTGAGTGAAATTGCTGTCAAACCTATACATTTATCAGCACAACACAATATTTCATAACAATTTGATATTTAAAGTGTCATGAGTTTATAAATGAGTGTGTAACAGTGTTTAACATAAAGAACGCAGTGACAGTTTTAAATGTTGCTATCATTAGCGTGCTAACGTCCTGCAGCAGCTCATTGAACTCCAGCAGGACAAAAATAACATCGACCACATGATTTTTATAAGCTAAACCTCTAGTGTAGTGGTTATTTATGTCATATGCGTCATACCTTCACCGCATTGGCGGCTGTACCGCGACCATGTCTTACACACGGCTCCATCGATGCTGCGCTCGCCTGTTTATTTACACCGACAGCAGCGGCCATCCTCGGACTGAACCATCTGATGACACATCGGTGTGAACTTGACACACTTCTGCTGGACACACTCAATCTGTCAAATAGTAAATGAAAGATATCAGAAGGACAAGTTGATTTTGCAATATTTTCCTGTTGTAAAGTGGAATTACAGACATTTATTGTATGTCTGAAGGAAGTTATAGCAATCGTTTCATACAGCCACCCCTATTTGACAGTGGATCTGTCCGTCAGCTGTTTCCGTTGTTCGTTGATGCTCTGCAGAGATGCTCAGCAAATGTGTAAGAAGTGGTGACAGTTTCCTGATTTTTTTAATAAAGTGTTTGATTCAGCTTTTGAATTTCCTTTTATTTTCAAGTCCTTCAGTATTTTTCATTTTGGCCCCACTTTTATTAATGTAATTTAAATTTTGTATAATAATGTCAATGCTTCAAACAAATTACAACATGGGACTACTCTCATCTTGTTCTGCTTCCTATGCAATTATTAGCCATCCACATTCCAAATAGTAATTTAAAAAGTCCTTTGGCAAACTGATCAATATTAAAAAGCCAGTTGGCTGATGACACAACTTTTTTTTCTGAAAAATACAGTTGAAGTCTCTTAAATATAATGTTTTTTCTTCTACCTCTGGTTTAATTCCTAATATTCACAAATGTGAACTTTTATTTGTAAAAGATTTCAGTGATCCCAATCAAATCTAAAGTCAAATAGGCCTACCTAGGTATAATTATACATATCAGAAAGCTTAACTTTGAACCTCTTTTATTCTTTCTTTTTGATACCAATTAAATTGCTGGTTACAGCATAGATCAACAACAGATAAAGTGTTGTTTTCCAAAGCAGATGGGCTATCTCGGTTTATCTCTTGCAACGACATTGGATGTTTGTGTGGAAATTTGTAGAACACTGGAAAAAATATAGCTCATTTGTAATTCTAAAACATACTTAATAATAATTAAAAAAAATAAAATAAAAAAGTGTTATGCTAGCTGATTGAACTACGGGGTGTTTAGAATTAATGGACTTTTCCACTCTTAATAATTCCTTCAAAGTGAAATGGATAAAGCCATTTTTAAATAACCTTTTGAAATTTCCTTTTGAAACTTCATTCCAAATCATAATATTTTCATTTCAGATGGAGGTTTAAATTTTTGCTTGACATTTCCAAACTATGACATTTCTAAAATGGCTTTAAATTTATCTATTTTTTATAAACAGGCTTTAATATCGTAACATGTTCAGAACACGTTCAACATGTTCAGACACTGTAGACCCCTGAGCCCATGTCCTGGTCATCGCCTGAACAAACAGAAATATTCATATTGGACTTTTTCCATATTCCCATTTGCATTTAGGGAGTTGAATGCAGTGACTGTGATTTGTCCTGAGGTTGTGCCAGAGGGAACGCAGCTAGAGGACACAGCAGAACCCAGTATGCTGGGTTTGGACTTTCTGAGCGGCCGTGGCTGTCAGTTGGACCTGTTCAAGGCCATGTTGAGATTCGGCAATGGTCAGGTGGTGAAGATGGGGCCACCAGGAGCTTGTCACACAACTGGACTGGCAGTTGGGTCCTGGGCATGTCACTTAGATGATGAGGACAACTTAAGCTGTACAGCACCACCCAGTGCATCCTAGCAAGAGCCCCTGCTACTGCACACATGGCCTGGGTCTGCTTCTGGAAGAGAGGGGGAAATAATGAGGGAGCTGTGGGAGATAATACAGAGGAGTTCCGGAAACTTGGACACGCAGCAATGAGAACAGATGTGGGAGCTGTTAGTGGAGTTTCAGGACTGTTTTGCCTGTAATGAAGGGGACCTGGGTCAGACTTCCCTGGTGCAACACAGGGGATGTAGCGTCCATACATAAGTGGCCTAGACCCATATCCTTAGAACAGCAGGAGGCTTTGGAACAGGCACTGTTGAAAATGCAGCATGCTGGTATAATAGAACTGTCTGAGAGCCTCTTAGCATCCCCAGTAGTTATGGACCTAAAGAAGGCACTTTTGCATCAATTACAGGAGGCTCAAGGCAGATTCATACCCTCTCCTGCGTGTGGATGAATGTTTGGACCTGGTTTCTGTCTCTCACTGGTTTTCATCACTGGACTTTGGGAGTGGATACTGGCAAGTTCTGCAGACACCAGAATCTCAACCCAAGACCCACATAGAGGTCTGTGTCAGTTTAAAGTCCTCTGTTTCGGTCTTTGCAATGCTCCAGCCCACTGATCTATAATAGAGAACTGGATAGCTCATGACGTCAAAAAAGTGAAGCCACCGCGCCGCCATATTAGTAGTCCCTAGTATGCGCATACATTCTATTGAATGAATAGGAAATTATACGATTTTAATGACAAAGCATCACATAACAAGTCAGCGCTTTTATATCCGAAGTCTCACTGTACATTTTCACAATGCAAACGTCCTAAGCATGTAAACGGTTATTTGTTTAATGTCGGGAATTCTCTCTGCTTATTAAAAATGTACGTTCATATAGCCTACATTACAGTCTGTTACATTATATGAACATGATAAACATCGGACGTTCAACATATGTTTACAAATGACAAAGTGCTCATTCAGAAATCTGCATGAAGATTTATGCTTTGTATACATATACCTTAAAGATGCTGAGTCATACTGTAAAGGGGGCGTGACCTTAGGCCGCCTTGGTGATTAATAAATGCTACCACCATCATACTGTCCGATTGGACTAGGACATGTTGTCCTATTAAGGCAGACAGAAAGGTTTTTAGGGCTAAAAAGACTGCCATCATCTCAAGGCAGTAGATATGTAGGCAATGCTCTTGGTTTGACCAGGATCAAACAGCGCGCCCCAGCCCGAGCTGGTAGTGTTTGTTGTGACCACCTTCCTTCTGGAGGTTAATCCTAGTTGGATGTCTGATTGAAACAGGGGGGAGTTGTCCAAGGGGCCACAGCTCTGATACCGCAATGGGATACCCTGACATAACAATGACCTAGGCGCCAGGAGTGGGACGTGATGTGTATCTTGAGCCAGTTTTGAAGGCACAAAGGGCCACATGTTAAGCAGGCACAAAGGAATCACAGAGGAGGCAGCCGATATAAGGATGAGCATCTTCTAAAAAGGCCCTGAGGGGACGTGAAGTCCCCAATTTGAATGACGCCGCCAATCACTGAATACTCAGGGAGCGTTCTGGCATAATCCATGCTCGCATAATCCAGGCTCGCAGTCTATAATCTTTCCCAGAAAGGTAACTTGCTGCCTGGGGGATCGAAAGTCTCTTGGTTGGATTGATTCTCAATCCAAGATGCTCCAAGTGGCTGAGTAACAACGACCTGTGAGCAATAAGTTCCGGTTCCAAGCTGGCCAGTATCAGCCAGTCGTCGAGGTGGTTTAAAATGTGGATTCCCATCTGTTTCAGAGAGGAGAGTGCCACGTCTATGCCCTTTGTAAAAGTGCAAGGGGTCAGGGACAGTCCAAAATCGTTATCTCTTGAATATGTTATTAATTTCATTTTATGTGCGAAATTGTCACAAATCCTTTCCGTGGCCTTCCATCCGCTTGCCACCAGAGGTTGCCTTCCCATTATATTGACTCTCACACTACACAGAGTGTTAAATGTCATCCCGGACTACATTTCCCATGTTCCATTTCACTGATAACATTCCCACCTGCACCCAATCGCACACACTATAAATACAAGACTCTAACCACCATTCAGGGCAGAGTATTGTTTGTGTTTATCTCTCTTTTGTCTTAGCTGCATTACAGAGCCAGTTCCCTGTCCTAGATCCTAGTTTCTAGTTCTAGTCTAGACTTGTCTTGTTTTTTTCTGATTGCCCGTGACCTGATCATCTGCTGCTCTTGAATTTCTCTCTTGTCTTGCGGTTTCGGACTTTGTTTGCACCTTGCCTGGACTATTGCCTGTTTGTGGATTGCCTGTATACCTCACCCTCTGGAGTATGTTTGCCGTCGATTGACCCACACCTGTCTTTGGATTACTCTTTCGTCTTTTTGTCTTTTGTTTTTTTACTGAAAATTACATTTTAGTAAAACAAGCAAAATGTAATTTGTTTTGTCATATGACATATGATGTGATATGATGTGAACACACCAATTTTCAGTCAAGCTGTAACGGACGAACATGCAACGAAGTGGGGATCTACTTGCAGGCTTAATTTAAGAGCGTAGTCAAAAGATCAGAATACTACCAAACAGTAACATCCAAGGCAAGACAAAAGAGCAATCCAAAATACAGGCAAGGTCGGGACAGGCAGCAAACAATCACAAAACACAAGAATACAGTCCAGAGTCAAACACAAGCAAGGCAAGGCAAGGCAAGGCAAGGCAAGGCAGGACAAGACAAGACAAGACAAGACAAGACAAGACAAGACAAGACAAGACAAGGCAAGGCAAGGCAAGACAAGACAGAAAACAAGCCAAGGAAATGCTCAGTAAGTCTGCTATGGGAAAACAATACTTCACAATGTAAGTGTAAGAGAGTGCAGCTTAAATAGTCCTCCTGATTGGAAATGGAATGTATCTATAAATTGGTTCCTTGGCAGAGGATTATGGGAGTGGAGTCCAGGGGCGAGGGGCGAGGGTCTGGGGTAAAGTGCACTCTGGTGGGGCTCATGGGCACACCAGCTAGTGGTTGTGACACAAGCAATGAATTATTGAAATATTTTATTTACGGACAACACTAGTACACATGAATAAATTAGTAAAAGGATTACTTAAAAGCATTACAATAAATACACACATATACAAGTCAACAACAGATGAAACAAAGCTTTATTCAAACTTATTTTTCTAACAATCATGTATTTACAGATCCAACTTGCATTTCAACACAGCTGTGCCAATTCTGTCTCACACTTCTTGCTCTTCTAGAACTTTGTTGAGCCAGATAATGAGGAAGACCATGAAGACAGCACCCCTGAACCCCACAACCTTGAGGCAAGAGTGGGACAATCTGGCTGCTGCTGTGTCTGCTCCAAACATTTGTGTGCCTGCTCTCCATGAGCATGAATACGTGTAAAACATTTAAACAGAGTAAAACATTTTACAATTCATGTTGTCAGTATTCAATTTCTTGCCAAATTTAATTTCAAGTTTACAATTGCATGGATCCATATGGACATGACTTACGATCTGTGCATAGAGGACTAACTTGTTTTATGTTAACACTACCTTCAGGCATGAGGAAGAGGAAAACAGCTGATCATATGGCTGTAGTTATGTGTTGGTGTCATATTCAAGAGACACAAAAAACTCATTGTGAAATTCTGTAGTTCAGTGCTTCTCAAACTGTGGAGCAATTTCAGGTGATACGCTAGGGAGAGAGTAATCGGTCTAGTGATGTTGGTGTGTGATGCTGAACTTTATGAAGCTGTTTATGTTTATGTGCCACAACAACTCGCTCAGTTTAAGGCAATATAGGTCATAAACAGATTTTAAATCTTTTTTTATATACATTTTTATTTAAAATGGTGATGAGTGTACTGAAAATAACTCTTTCCATGTCTGTAATAGTATTATTTTGAAAGTAGATACATTTTATCACTGGTGTATTTTAAAAACTGGTGGTCAAAATTGAAACTGTTGGAGGATATAGATATTCTTAATTCTTTCTGAATTCATTTCTACATACTTAAACTGCAATGTACAGTTTTTATTAAAACGGGGGTTGAATCTTCAGCGCAGTACTCATTACTCATCAGTACTTTTAAATAAGCTACTTTTTTACTCTTACTCTTACTTTGCACCCTGCTCATCTCTAACTTACCTGTGACCACACAAGACACAACATAAAATTAAACATCCATCTATCCATGCCTCCTCCTAAGAGGGAGCTCTTAATTTACCAAACTTCAACATATTTATCTAGTATGTTCCAGCCGCAGGAAAAGGACATGTGGGTGGACCTACTTATTCAGTTTCTGTAGTATTTCTTTTTTCTGTTAGATAAACCTACCTGAAAAAGTATTCATTTCATTTGTACATTTTTTCCTTTGTATTTATTTGTTGCATTAAGTATGTAATTGATTGATTTCTTTCTCTTTTTTTTTAACTGACTGTTTACTTGTCTTCAATAAACTCTAACCGTTTAGCCATAGATCTCTGAAAAGATAAAATTCATTAGTAATATAGCTTTGTCCTGTGACAACAATTTAAAGTGTCTGATTGTATCCTTAGTTTCGAATGTCTCTGTTCATGGAATCCAGTGTCTGTGCCACAAGCAGACCTAAATTCTGACCTACTGTGTGAAAGAAAAAAAAAAGAAAAAACTGTCTGAACTGTTCATAACAAAATCCTTAAACTTGAGTGTATTATGTATTATGTTACTATAAACAATACCCTACACTTTTATTCTTATTTCCTTATTCTTTGGATGACAGATGCCATGTAAGCAATGTGAAAACTGATAACTGATTCTGATACCTAGAGCAAATGCTATGCACTAAACCTGTTGTTTCAATTCCTCAAAAGCTATTCTTGCCTGAAGGCACTCTACCACCATTGTCATCTTATCTGAGCGCAAAAAGGTGCTCGGGAGAGTTTCAGAATACTACAAACAGTAAATACATACAATTATGAACACGTGTTAATGTGTGTTGATGTCTATTTACAGAATTTTAATAGTATTTAATAATTATGAACTCAAGTCAACTCAAGTCAAGTCAAGCTTTATTGTCATTCCACTACATGTGTGGACATACAGTGGAACGAAATGTTATGTCTCACAGGTGCTACATAAATAAACATAAATATGAATATACATACACTAGACATAGAAACAGTTTTTTTAAACCTATACGTCTAACTATACATATACTATAAATAATTGACTATACACATAACCTAAGACAGGCTATACAAATACTTTACATAATAAATGTGCATGATAATGTGCAGAAGAGGTATTTAAAGGTTAAGAAGCAAATAGTGCAATATGATTTGTGGAGCACTGATAAGTAAACATTTGTCCTTATTAGGTTCTTGTAACATGGAGTGTATAGAGAGAAAAGAGTGTGTTTCTACAGATGGTTTGTCTAGCCAACTCACATGTTTGTAGCACACTCAGAGGTGCACAATGTTTTCTGTGTAACATGTAGTGTTTATAGGAAAATGTCTGGTGCATATAGAAATGAAAGAATGCGTTACAACAGGTGGTTTGTCCAGCCCACTCACCTGTGTGTAGCATACTCAGAATTGCACCGTGTTTTGAGATTTTCAACAGTTACATTGTGGATAAGGTTTCAGAGGGGGGTGAGGTGGTTGGAATTGAGGACTCTGATGCTCCTGTAACGTCTTCCTGATGGCAGGAGCTGGAAGAAAGGAAGAGGGATGGGTGGGGTCCTTCACGATACTGGTGGCTTTACCCGAGCATCGTGCATGGAATATTTTTAACAAAGCATTACAAAACAAATTTTACCATCAATGAAACCACAAAGTTGACGCGGAGGTATGTATAATTACAATATAAAGTCATTTAAAGTGTTATTGCTATTAATATGATTTCTTAAATAAGGTTGTCATGAATCTGGTCGGTGACCTTCGGTCCGCTCACCACCAGATGTCGCTCTCACTCTGTCATACCACACAGACTGTTGCATTGCACCCCGGACTACTACTCCCATCATCCATGGCGCTGATTGCGTCAACACCTGTGGCCAATCAGGCGCACTATATAAGCTTCGGACTTCCCCTCTGTTTGTGACGGAGTATTGTGGTTATTGTTGTGGTATTTTCATTGTTGTTTCACATATTTCCCTAGTTTCCAAGTTCCCGAGTTCCCTGTGTTTAGCTTTCTCGCCTGGCCATCTCGTTACGTCTGTCTCGCACCTGCCTTTGGACTACTTGCTCGTTGTTTGGACAACCCCTCTGCCTTGCCCCTATTCGGATTACGTTCACCACGGATCGATCCACGCCTGCTACAAGGACTATTCCCACGTCTCGCCTTTGTTACACCTGTTTGCTGTTGTTCCGACCCTGCCTGTTTTCACCATGTCTATGTCTCGTCCTATGAATAAAAGCTCGCATTTGGATCCGCTTGCCTCTCGTCTCTCTCTCAACATTACAGAATACTCCGTCGCACAAGGATCCAGGAGCACGTTCACATAATGGCGGGTACAACAGAGCCAGTTCACAAAATGGCGGCCGCGCCGGAGCGCGTTCATGCTATGGCGGTGACAGCGGAGCCCACGCACACAATGGCGGCGAAAACAAAGCTCCGTCGTGTCACTGCTGCCATACCAGAGCCAAGTCAAGTTACAGCTGTATTTCTCGAGTCAAGCCAAGTTGCAGCTGTGTTTCCAGAGTCAAGTCAAGATACAGCTGTTGTTCCAGTGTCAAGTTGGGTCACAGCAGTCGTTGCAGTGTCAAGCAATGTCAGAGCTGTCGTTCCTGAGCCAAGTCAAGTCACTGCTGATCTCCACGAGCCAAGTCAAGTTGCCGCCGGTCTTCACGAGCCCCCTGGAGGGCTCCTGCGCCTCCTGCTCTGCATCCTGCTCTGCCCTGGTGGGCTCCTGCGCCTCCCGCTCCACCCTGGTGGGCTCCAGCTCCGCCCACTCTGCCCTGGTGGGCTCCTGCCTTGCCGGTCCTGCCTCAGTCGCCTGGTCCTCCGCAAGGACCTGGTCCTCTAACCCTCGCCCTGTCTCCCAGGAGACCCAGGAATATTCAGAAAGCTGCCAGACCCAGAACAGACATAATTGGATACATTCTGCACAAGACCAAAAGAGACACAAACCACTTGTTCACAGCACAGTCACATCAAGAAACTGCTTTTAGTTGCTTCCACCCTAGTTTATTCCTTTATTTTTTTATATACACTTTGATGTGCTTGAACTTGCTTGAACTCATTGTGAGATTGTGAAATTTATGATCCTACAAATCTTCATCATGAGGTGTTGTCAGAAAGGGTGAGCTGAATAAAGCTGCATTCGGTAGTTTGGTGTTTATATAAAAAGTTTTACACTTTAAGGAATAAATTTTGTCTTTGTGTTAGGGAAAGTTACTTTTAAAAGTAATGCATTATAATATTGCGTTACTCTCTAAAAAAGTGTGTTAAATTACTTTTGTGTTATTTTTTTCTTATCTGGGCTGAGCTTGCTTGTTTGTTTTAAATATAGGAAAAACTTTAGGCAAATGTAAAAGCCCTTTGCAGTAACCATCATGTTCTCACAGTGAACACAAGGCCTCTGTTCTTACTCCTGATTTATCTCAACATGTGGACAAGAGAGCTGTCAGTCAGTAAATGGGAAAGATTGTTGAACGCCTTCTAGTAGTCGGCAAGATATTATTCCAACTTGTGTTTTTAAGCAGGTTTTTAATGTTTTAGTATCTTGATTTTAAAGGAGAACACTTCCAGAACAACAATTCACAAATAATTTACTCACCACCTTGTCATCCAAGATGTTCATGTCTTTCTGTCTTCATTCGTGAAGAATTTGTTTTTTGAGGAAAGCATTTTAGGATTTTTCTCCATATAATGGACTTCATTGGTGTCCCGGTTTTTAACTTCCAAAATGTAGTTTACAAAGCGAACGCGCAAAGACTAAGGAAGTCCAAGTAAGTCAAACGCTGTTTACAAACAAAAAGGTACAACAATGTCGGACAATTCTGAAGTTGTAGGACAAAATAAGAAGAGTTTTTCGCCATACTCTACCTTTTTGAACCGGAGTACACAGACAATGAACTTAGACGTGATTTGCAGTAGTGATGGGAAGTTCGGATCATTTTACCAACATTTTACCGACTCGCAAAATGAACGAATCTTTTTT